>WWET01004677.1:39962-62531 GCA_011038615.1 Limnodynastes dumerilii | reverse complement strand
GTTTATATGCAGGAGATGAAGGAGAAAACGGCAGATGATACAGATATCCTGCATGTGTGAACAATCAGTGCTCTCACACATGCAGGCATTGGTATTGCCGGCTTCCACTCATGGAAGGGACATAGGAGGATAAGCGCTGACTGCCAGCCCAGCAACTAAACTCCTCAGCCCATGCATAGGTTGTGGGAGCCTATCCGTGGGGTGGGTAGTTTTGTTGCAGGGTAACCAACTAGAAACAGGTTTGATCCTTCTAATTCTATTTTTGGGAATAACGCGGCCGCATCAAATAGCTGATGCATCTGCATAATTCACAAAAATATAGCAGTATTAGAAGGACCAAACCCGTTTCTGTTTGGTTGCTAAGCAATCTTTGTGGGAGGAAGACAGCTCTAAACACCAGATGGCAGCGTGGCCCAGCCCGCCACTGCATATGCCTCCCCTTGGTATTTGTCAAGTCTACTCTTGCACCTTAAAAAAAAAAGGTGCAGGTGCAGCTCTATATCAGCCCCTCTGTCTGTAGTAGTCTAGAGTGAACAAAGAGGACACCTGAAGGGGTGTGGATCTGTGGTAAGAATGTCCCTTTTTCATCAGTAGCAGTTTCGAACTGGCTCTCAAATCGATTGCTTCTCCCTCACCGAGTAGAAGCAATTGATCATCCCTAGGACAAAGATGCAGCAGCGAATGGTAAGCAGTGGCAAACGCAGGATTTTGAAAGGGGGGTTTCCAATGAACCCCCCCTGTGTGCGCCACTGGTAAGTATAGACAGGCAAGATCCGCATAGGACCTAGTATGCATAAATGCCAGGCTGGGGCTTGACCAATCCTCTCCTCCTGGCATGATGTCTTAGGGTTCTTCTATTGGTTGGTAAGTGTGGGGAGGGGTTTACTTAGTAAGGGGCTAATATAAACGTGTGTGGTGCTGTCTCCATCTTGGTTCCTGAGATTTTCCCTCCCTCCCTCGTCTTATTTCTTAGGATTGTATTTGTTAACATGTACTTTTGCTTTTTAGGCGGGGCACAGGTTAGGCGGCAGAAATGAGGGTCAGGGCTTAAGTTTTGGCACATAGTGACACAAACTCTATAACTTTGGGCGGTCATGGTATCAGACACCAGCTTTTAGCTTCCAAATTGGATGTCGGTCCTGGCGGCTTATTCCAGGTATAGTCACCCTTATTGTTAATCAGGAGTGACTATGGTTTCTAGGTGTACCTGTTTGATTTGACCGCTCTGTAGCGCCTCATTGTACTATAGTTTGAAGGTTTGTAGTTAGGAGTATCCTGACCCTCATTGCTTCTGTGGCCTCTTCTCAGCTGACCAAAACAATTCAACCACAAAAATGAATAATTATTTAATAAAATCTGTGCCCTTTTTTTAAACTGCCATCTAAGTCTCAGAGTATTTTATTGTGTCTGTTTACTGTTTGTCATGATTTGGGGGGAGGAGGGTCACAGTAATAAGCTGTTTGGCAATTTATTATCTGATCCCAACCCTTATCCTACCCTAACCCTCTCCTCCCTGCATCCTGACCCTAAGACTCCCCTCCCCGTAGCCTGACCCTAAGAGTCCCCTAACCACAGCCTAATTCTAAGACTCCCCATAGACTACCCTGTAATACTACTCTCTGTCTGGGGTGGGGTGGGGTGGCTGGTCTGCAGCACTATGAAGGGTCTGTGGTGGCAGTTTCTGAATGAATGATTGGGAAAGTATGCTGAAAAATAAATTCAGCATACTTACCCATTCATAAATAAAACTTTCTAAACAGTAATGGTTTCTGAATTTTAAAAATGAGCTTTCCTTGCGGAGAATGCATCTACACTTGAATATGGCTTTAGCAGCCTGAGAGCTTCACACCCTTAATCTGGCTCTGGGCAATTGTATTCACTTATAACTTCAGGTATGAACAAAAATTGTATATAATATATTGCAGTCCAAAGATTGGTGAGTTTGTGTTGTTATAAAAAAAATATATAATTGAATTGTCTTTTGCTACAGCCAGTCTTTTATAATCTAGTTTGTATAGATGTTTTTAAGTTTATTTTGCAGAGGGTAAAAGCTTCATAATTTAAGTAAGCAGATGCTTATTGAGCAAACAGAGCAGCCTCATTAATAATGCCAAGCCCAAATGTTTTTCTTCTTTTGTTTTGTTTTTGTTTTTTTTTGTTTTTTTTATGGCAAATGTCTGCATTCTTTGCAAAGGTTCTGAATGACAAATGTGCTCACTGTCAAAAGTAAGATTATTTAAAAGCATTGGGCCTAATTCACACTTAAGAACGTGATAGGTTCCTAAATATACGCACCTAATAGGAAGGGCTCCCTTAACTGTAGGTTTGCATTTGAATGCGTAGGGCGTCTTTTAGGAGCGTAAGTGCATAACCGCACCTTCTTTGCGTCATTTAAATGCCTCCCTCAACCCAATTTTCGTATCTGCTGATTTTTGCATTTTTGCATTTGTTACTACGAACCTAGAGACTTTAGTGGCGTAGGGCCTGATCCAGAGCTACGAAAATTCGTACGGCGGGCGAATGCGTACGTTCGACCGTGCGAATAAACATGCACGCCCCTAACACTCCCATAGTAAAGTACCTGCTTACGGCGGCTATACCCTACACTGGGTACGACCGTCGGCCGTACGAAATTTCGCACAAAATACGCTGAGCGTACGGGCTTAGCACGCCCATACTGTACAATTTAAATGGCTATCCCCGCCTCCGTGTAGTAAAACGAGCACCCAGGCGACCGTCGTACTGAACGCACGCCCCTCGAGCGAATATTTCGCTCACAATACGACCGCTATTCGCTCATGACGTCCAGGCGACCGGAAGCTGTCATACTGGGCATGCGCAGTGCAAATTTTTTCACGAATTTTCGCTTACGATGAGCGTACGCTCGCTTGCGGTCGTAGCTCTGGATCAGGCCCGTAGTGTATAAGGACGTAATTTGCATGCATAAGTCCAACATAAACAGCGTATAAAAGTTACTATGCATGCGCAGTCTATCCGTTCTTAAATTTACGCACCTAAAACCATGCAGATTCTTAAGTGTGAATCGGGTCCATTATTAGGTTCTTTTATTTATTTTTATGTTTATTTTATTATGTGTTTTAATTATTGCATGCAATTTGTAAGCATCGTTCCCAGCATTATTAAGCTGCTGGTAGTTAAGTAACAGGGACAAAATTACATTGGACTTGATTCACACTTAAGAAGCATCTGCTTCTTAAGTGTGTATTTGACCGAAATGACCTACTGCGCATGCGTAGTAGGTCATTTACGCTATCTACGTATCAGATCGGTAAGTAGATAGATCGGTAAGAGTCTACTATGAGTTAAGTAAAAGATACCAGGGCCTGTCAATCGTGTTAGCGACAGTTCAAAAGAGACCAGTAGGGGTACGCTTTGATGTAACTGTACTCCATAGGGGCCTTGGGGGCCGTTGCAGTAAGGGAAGAAGTGGTGCTTGTAGAGAAGGAAGGGACAAGTTGTTGGCTGGGGTGGGTAGATTGAGTTGATGGAGGATATTTGTGTTTCATCTGGGGTGTGTGCCATGAGGTTTTTGCTGCACCTGAAGGGAAAGGGGGAAGCCCCGTCTACACTTGATGTTATTATCTCGCAAAATTTGGGTGACATCTTTCAATTCTCTGCGCCACCACTTCCTCGTGTTCCCGTTAGATGCCTGGTAGACCTCAGTCTGGGCTGGACTGAAGCTTCTCTGTGCAAGGGCCAGGACCAACAGTAGGAGGAGCTCCGGGAGTCTTAGCGATGGTCTGGAGACCCGCAGTGTTCGGCACAGAGTGTACCCTGTGAAGTCCGTCCTGGAAGCAGACCCAGTAGGGGTTTTTTTTATTTTTTATTTATTTTTTAAAGGTTGAAATAAAAATGGCTTTGCAAAGCTTCACTCTATTAAATTTCCCCTTACACTCCTCAAACACACAATCACTGACAATGAAAACCTTCCATTATCATGTTATACATTCCTACCACCTTTCATGAAATGCTTTCAAATAGTGATGGAAAAATCACAACTGATTGTCACAACAGTGCTGGTTAATTGCTGGCTCGTCATTTTAATGTTTCCAGATAATCAAAGAGAAGACAGAATCTTTGATCGTTAATTACACTGTTGTTCCATTATTCATTTTTTCTTAATCCATTCACATTGTATGATTTTACAGTGATTAGGATAAGACATTTGCAATTCCGTATGTTTAATGACAACACTTCTCTTTACTACAATGGAATAAAGAATTTCAAAGAATTTCAATGATAAAAAAAAAATGACTTTCTGTGCAAACTTAAATAAAGAACTTCACTTGTGCTTTTAGAACCAATTAAAAAACATCATTGTGGAAAAACACATATTTTAGTAAGTGCCATGTGAAGCGCAGTTTCTTTGCAAGCAATTTATTTTATGACCTTTAGATGTCACTATTGTTAAAGCTGTTCCTGAACAGGTTTAGCCTATGACTTAAAGCTTACCATAGCCCTTTAATATGTTTGATGTATACTGTTTATAGGGGGAAAAAAGTAGTGATTTGTATAGGCTATAATATCTATGTTATAGTTTTTTTTTTAAGAATCCTTGGCATGGACTGAGCTCACAATGATCTACAATGATTTGCTTAGGCATGTAGTTTCACAAGATCACAGTGCAATTAGAGCTCCTACCATATACAAACCCATTTGTCTCTATTATTCTTGTGGCCCTGATGGCGGGAATAGGCTTGTGCGGCTGGTACCCACCAGGTCACAACCCCTGGAAGGCAGCCCCAGGTATAATATGAAGCAGAGCTCATATACAACACAGACAGCGATGGACAGAGTTACTGGCAAAGCATGTTTATTAATGTACAAACAACACACAGGTAATGGAGACTAGAGGACTGGGTACAACTTTGAAACATAAACATAAACACTAAACTAAAAAAGATGCACAGAAGGTTATAATGCTGAAATTTTAGATATCAGCAGAATAAGCACAATACAATACACAAGGCAAGGCTAACAGAGACAACTGGATAAATGCAAATATACAAGACAGGGCTAACAGAGGAATACTGGAGAACAAGACAGGAATAAATGGTGCAAATCAAAACACAAAGCAAACTGAATATTTGGAATACAGAGAAAACATAAATACAAGCAAACTGGGGTAATACCAAATACAAGTACAATATCACCTGAGAACATAAGCACATGGAGGAAGGAAAGGATAAGTAATTAATGACGAGCAGCTTGCTCAGAGAGAGGAAGTCCTTTATGAGCAGGCTGACCAGGTGCTGTATAATTAATTATTACTGAAAAGTCCAACATGCACAGGACCAGGGAGAGGAGAGTAAACCCTGAGCTCTGTGATGGAACAGTTTCATCCCTACACATTCCATCTTATGTTTATACCTGTTCCACTGAGAGCATATACGAGAGTCCAGGCAAAGTCTGAGTCTAACACATGGTTTGTTAAACACCCTTTATTTCACATCTTTATTCATTTCCAGGCCATGCCCCTATCAGACAGTTTTCAAAAATCAGATCACATTAATTTTGACCTAGGGGTTAATCACATGCCCTGGAAATATGCAAGGCCATGTTTGCACCTACCTTAGATATTTGCAAAATGTATTCCATACATTTGATATGTAAACAGGACATTGGAAATGGCTCCTGCTTACAGATGGAAAAAAATCCTATATTAGTACTCTGCCCCTTTGTCTTGGCCTGAGCAGAAGCTGGGAGTTATGATCTTTCATCCAAGGGATGGGTGTTGTGCACACCTGTTAGTCGTGTGCTCTGCAATAGTCAAGAGGAAAGCAAATTAAATGCCTGCCTCTTTTGAAGTGTTAGATATGAAGGTGTGGTTATACTCATATCATGACATGACTACATTCATTCACAGGGATCTATTCACATCCCTCTAACAACAATGGACTGAATTCAGAACTCCAGTACCGCTGAAGTCAGAGCTCCAATGCCTAATCTCTGTTGCATCCAGAAATCATATGGGTAAGGGGAGGATACTCCCCCTAATAAGAAAGATTTCTGCCTGGTGAACCCTACATTAAGATATCCACACTGTCCCCATGTAGAATGGGTAGATTGGGTATAATGCGGGAGTCCGAAGCTAGCCCTTGCTGTACTATTTTCATGCCTCCCCCTCTTATAGAGTGGAAGTGCTTTCTCTCTTTTGTGAAACAAGCCATTGGATTTTCAACCAGTATGGAATTCTGGATTCAGATTCATTCTGGAAAAGTGGTGCCAGCACATGCACGTTTTCCTAAAGGGGGCATTCTCTGATCTTAGTGATTTTAAAACGCTCCCTTGTTCAGTGTTACCATTTCTTAAGAACCATTCTCTCGGTTAATAGTCCAGTACTGGTGCCACTGAAAGAAAGTGTTAAAAACAGTCTGCCCTCCTTTCTGGAGGTTACCAACTAGCATCCCACTATCCACACTTGGATATCCTTCTGTGTTCTATCTGCAGCATTTCTGTAATTCAGTTACAGTACTCCTGTGCATTTATAAAACACTATTATTTTAGCAACATTTCTACCTACCTTGATTAAGTTCCTGTTCCTTTCCATCTGCTTCAACAGGACCTTCTACAGTTTTCTGGTTATCATCTGCTAGGTTCTGGTCTTCAGCTTTTCTGGCAAGATACCATCAACACCATTTCAGAATACTCATTAATATCTCTGGATCCTGTCTCACCGGTAGTGATACTAGGTACAGTGCTCCCAATCAGATATCGACCTGTATCTCATTTATAGCTATCTAGAGGAATTGCAGCCTGATGTAGCTGTCCATTCCTACAATCTGGGGCTCTGGCGAAAACTGCGGATTACTTATCCTATAGTCCAACTCTGCAAATATCAAAAGATATGGATATAAACAAGCATAACAGTTTGCCTTTTGTATGTGCTTTTCTTTGGGGAATGCCTTTAGAAATTTAAGGTATGAGGAACCAGATTTACCAAGCTGTGGGAAAGCAACCAAGCGACCAAAGTGAGAGCTAGAGCTATGTGGTTGCTATGGGCAACATCTCCACTTTTTCTTTCCCGCAGCTTAGTAAATCTAGCGCGAGGTATTTAGAAGTACCCTATATATATATATATATATATATATATATATATATACACATAGTTAATATAGTGTCTTATGGAAACACAAAGGCTAGAAAATGGTCACATGAATACCTGGATAGATTAATAAAATCAAAACCAAGTGCATGCAACGTGAGGCAGCACCAGGGAAAAATATTTATTTTCGCTGTGCTGGTAGTCTGGCATTTGCCGAGCTATTAACTTTGTACCGGCCCTGATAAAAATGTGCTATTACTTAAAACCATATAGTTTTGAGACAACTGGCAACTTAAAGTATAATAACCACAAACTGCACTGATAATATTGCATGCACAGCAGAGTTTATCATTCTTATACACACTTTTATTTAGTGTGTACAATTTTATCACTGTGTAGTAGAAAGGCAGAATATGACTATGATAAACATAGCAAGGTTAGCAACACGCTGTATTATATTATAGCATAGTGTATAAGTGTGCTTGCACTTTTAGCATGTTGGGTAGAATGATGTATGGAGTGCCCTATCGCAATTTTTTTTAGACCTACACATTTCTATTTATATCCCTGAGTAAACAATAAAAACATTTATTAATACAACAATATCATATATAGAAAAATAAAGTAAAACGGTAAAAATCAGCAGAGTATAGAGTGAAGCTGAAGAGCCAGATTTACTAAGCTGCGGGTTTGGAAAAGTGGAGATGTTGTCTATAGCAACCAACCAGATTCTAGCTCTCACTTTCTTATTACATACTACAGAATGTCAGCTAGAATCTGATTGGTTGCTATGGGCAACATCTTTACTTTTCCAAAGGGGTAGATCCAGAACACTGTTGTGAGTGAATTAACGCTAGCTGCTAGTGTAAAATCACACATTAGTACTTACGGCGCATGAGCACGGCAGATGTTACACCACATAAGGCAAAGCGTATGGGGCAGTCACGGATCAACTTACAAAAGGGCGTGCCAGCCATACGCCAGCAGTATTTACGCTTGGAAGGCGGGGTGAAGCATTTAAATCGTACAGTATGGGCGTGCTTAGCAGCGTAGTTATGTGTGTGAAGTCCGTCCGCTAGTGGTTACACAGTGTAAAGTTAAGGTAGGGTATGGAAAGCGTAAGGCGCCTAAAATACGTATATGAGAGGGGTGTCCGAGGGGAGTGCATAGAAGGTACGCTAGCGTTAGTACGCAGCGTGGTAAAAGCATAGCTCTGGATCTGGCCCATAGTATTATGTTAATCCCTACATGAGGGGAAAATACAGTTCAAACTATAAGCCCTTCAGAGCCATAGTGTATGATCCAACAAACTCCTGAGTACTTGTCATTACAAAATAGCATCCATGGAACCCGTAGTTGGATTGAGTGCACCTGTTACAGCATTAGGCCAACTGCCCAGTACCTTACTCTTTTATTTTCCCCTTACTCTAAACCGCTGTGCAACCTACCTACTGCCTTAGCTAAGTCCCATCAGCAGCCGTTGGAGAACTGGACATGCAATAGCTATTTATTTGCACCTTAAAGCAAGCGCAGCTGATTTCATCTATTCTTTATACTTTGTGTTTAGGGAGTATTGAGCACAACTCCCTCAGCATACTGTTTTGCGTGTTAGTCACACTTATTTAATGGACATCATTTTCTCACTAAGGTTTATAAGGTAATATATAATTATCTTATCTTAGTATTAGGGTGCCTGTGAGTGAACTAGCGCTGGTCAATTTGTTATATATCACTGTGTGAACCTAACCAAAGAGCCTGTTGTATTTAACTCCCTGAGCGGCTGCTAGATTTTGGGTGGTAGTATTATTTTTAGTTTTAATTGGTACCCTTATCTTAGTATTAGGGTGCCTGTGAGTGAACTAGCGCTGGTCAATTTGTTATATATCACTGTGTGAACCTAACCAAAGAGATTTCCCTGTTGTATATAAGTAATAAAAATAAAAGTAATTACTATTTATTATTTTTGGATGTGTGCCGTAATTAATGGTTCAAGAAATGTTTTATTCATGCTGTGCACGCAGTCAGTGTTACTGCATGTATCTATACAGTTGTATATTCATGGTATACTCGTATAGCTTATTTTTCTCTTATTTTCTCTCTTATGTGTTAGAAACACATTAGCTGCTTATGATTGTCTTTGTGTTTACTTGAGCCTCCTGGTCATTTCGGGACACAATCATTTAGCACCGAGAGCTTTTGCTGAGCAGTTAACATTGCAGTTGATGGATTTTTAATTAAATTTTTTTCATTGAAATGCCAAGAAACAAGTCTCCAGCTAGAATGATTAATGCAGGATGATATTTTTTAATAAAGAGATTTTATGTATTTGTTTTCCTAAAACATACATTTTATTTAGAAATGTATTATATATATTAGCATGATGGGAGCAGGGTTATCCTGAACCTGTCCCTGACAGAGGTCTAATTTTTTAATTTTTTTTATATCTTTACATTGGAACTCCTATTCGCAAACAACTTTAATGTTTTCATTTGGCTATGAGTTTGGCTATGGGTAAACACATTTATTGAGCTACCAAAGCTCTGGATCCTGGCCCAAAAAGCAGTTCAGGTCTATCACAACATCTGTATTAGCAGTAAAACAGATAGCCATGCTTCCTCTTGTCCCAAAAATGAATTACAGGTTTGATTTGGAGTTTGAGAGATCACTGGATATCAGATAAGATATCAATATTTATTATAATGTACATGCATATGAGTGGCATATATGGCACTCTAGTAATATTTGCACCATATATATCCTTTATATACTCTTTGGGCCTGATCCAAAGCTACAATGGTACACTGAGCAGTCTAACACTCAGCGTACCATCACTGCACTCCCCCTTGCCCCAGCGTATTAACACTCGCTTATGCCGGCTTAAGGCTACCCTAACTTCAACCGGCATAAGCGAGTCTTAATACACTAGAACGGCGGAGTTGCTACGCTAACGCCGCCCTCCCAGCCTCATTACCCTCCCTCCCCCCGCCTACCTGCACTACTGCAGCGTAGTAACGGAGGGGAATGCCCCCTACAGTGTTACTATGCTGCTGCTACGAATGCCTGATCCACGATCTACGCCAGGCAACATCTGCTTTTAAGCCGATCTTCGCTTACGGGCGGCGTATTACCGCCGGGCAGCGTAGGGCTGGATCAGCCCCTTTCTGTATACTTGTACATGGACACCCCAACACACCTCTCCTCAAAGTACAGCAAGTGTAAATTAACTCAACTCAAAATAAGACCTGGGGGCGTATTCAGTGTAGAAACGGATCCGCTATATGGCCTATACAGAGTTGCTTTTTTTTTATAATTAATAAAATTGTAAAATTTATTTCCCTCCACAAGCACTTGCCAATATAAAAAATGTTAAACCAAAATTTCCCAGGTATAGGGCATGATGATGCTTGTAGTGCAACAAGCACCAATATACCCAAGGATGCCACGGTATGCTGTCATTTGGAGAACCACAAGCGCCAGCATTCCTGTCATCCACAACCCACTGCGGCCTGTAAATGTCCCCATTAGAACCATAATAAAATGGAGGGTCGGCCCACTATAGTAAAAAAATCTACCTACCAGCCTTGGAAGGGATCTTCCATGGATCCAGTCTTCCAAGCATTTATTCCCTGGACATTGGCTTGGCAAAAAAAACAAAAAAAAAACTCTTGTACGATCGCCGAACTAGGTCCTGCTACCAGGACATCCTGCCGCTAATGACAGTTCTACAGTCACTGGGATATATTTATACCCTCTGTCAGCATGGAAATGTTCTCACGCTGACAGAGGGTATAGCTATAACCCAGTGACATTGTAATTGTGACATTTATTTTTTTTTAAAAATAGTTTATTTAATGTTACATTTATTTTTTCATTTCTTCTTTTGTAACTTTTTTTAACATCTTATATTTCATTGTTTTTATACTTTATACACTAAGGGTGACCTGAACCTTCCATCTACACTATCCCCTGGGATGGTGTAAGCGTATGGCGGAAGCGCAGGCATCTTACACCGCTACTGCGGATATTTAATTAAGAAAAACACCCCTTTTCTCATTTAAATATCATGTAAATCCCCATTCCACTGGAATAGTAGAGGCGGATGCAGACACAGACAGATGGACAGCCTTGCGAGGTGCTCATTTTGGCCATGCTGCAGTCTAAAAAACAGATGGATGTGCAGCTCTGAACCCGGACCCTGATGTGTCCACAGACCCTCCAACATGACCCATTCCAACAGGTAGAAAACACTCATTTGCTGAGCTGCCATGTTGAAGAGAAAAAAACCCTTTTCAAGCCTCAGATTACTCATTAAAACCAAGTGTGACAGTTGAAATCTCATGAGAAGAGTATGTTGTACCTGGTGGAATGGGTCATGTTTGAGGGCCTGCATACTTTTACCCTGCAAGAAATTGCAGTCTCTGCTTATGTTGGATCCCTTTGTATACAGCTGAACACATGTATAGTTGTTGCAATTGCTGCATAAAAATATAGGATAAAAATTGAAGGGAAAAAAGCCTTGTAAATAAACACATCAGTAGGCCAGTCTTAAGACCTGTTTCTTTAATCTGTAACAATCCTTTAAGTAAGATCCGTGATCAGTCATGGGGGAATTAGTGCTTTCCTTAATTAGCTTACCTGACCCAGCCATCTGATTACTGACCTTTTCTATTAATCAGTGGAAACATTTCCTGAGTGTTTATTATTTGTAAACAAGTAATCTAGGTAGCGCTAAATAATAATATCACGTGTAGGTAAAAAATATCAAAATGTATTAGCACATACAAATAGATATAAACATGGACAATGGTCAATATTAAAACAATAATCTGGGTCAATACCGGTATGACTGTAAATCATAATGCCTGGATAGAAATAGTAATGGACTGAGGGATTTATGGTTTACAGTCATACGGTATTGACCCAGATTATTGTTTTAATATTGACCATTGTCCATGTTTATATCTATTTGTATGTGCTAATAAATTGTGATTTTTTTTTTACATACATGTGATATTATTATTTAGCGCTACCTAGATGACTTGTTTACAGCTTCTCTTTTTGATCAGATGGGGCAGTTTCTGATCCTAGGTACATAGCGCTCTAATATAATATCCTATCATACCTGGAACAACCCTTGTTCTCCCTTTATTTGTGTTTATTATTTAACCACTTGAAGCCCATAGACTGCTGCGGGTTTGCAAAAGTGGAGATGTTGCCCATAGCAACCAATCAGATTCTAGCTGACATTCTCTAGAATGTAATAGGAGAGTGAGAACTAGAATCTGATTGGTTTCTATGGGCAACATCAACCTTTTCCAAACCCACAGCTTAGTAAAGATGGCCAATACTGTCCTGTAGAAATGGAAGGGATAGAATGGGGCACATTTAGATTATTTGGTGAAGTGTTAGTAACAGTTGATAACATTACTACTACAATTACATAATGCCAAGGTGCCAACCTTTCAAATCTTCCCTCCGGGAGATCCCAGAGGGAAGAGATAGAGGCAGGTATGAGGGTGGGGCTTAATGATGTAATTTATACAACTCATGTCATTAAGCCCCACCCCTTTACATGACTACTGTAATTCATAGTGTTCCAGGGGCTGGGCATCATTAAGTCCCACCGTGTTACTAGGAATTACTATTATGAGAGGAGAGGGGCATCTCATGCAGGAGATTTGATGGCTCTCCCAGGATACCGGGAGAACTGCCTGAATTTCGTGAGTTTCCCAGATATTCCGAGTTAGCAACCCTGTATAATACACATTAGCAATAACTACAGCCCATGAACAATGGGGAACACACAGCACTTTTCCTTCCTTGCCTGTGGTCCAAATATAATAAATAATGTCAGTTAAATGTGGTCCTCACTATGGGCCTGATCCAGACCTACGACCGCGAGCGCCCGCGAGCGTAGCATATGATCGCCTGGGCGTATAAACTTTCACACCCACTCCACTCCCATTGATTGTACCTACTTACGGCGGCTGAACCCTACCCTAAGTTTTTCCAGCGTACGTGCGAATTTTCATACCGATACGCTGGTCGTACTGGGCTTAGCACGCCCGTACAATTTACGGCTGAACCCTACCCTAAGTTTTTCCAGCGTACGTGCGAATTTTCATACCGATACGCTGGTCGTACTGGGCTTAGCACGCCCATACTGTACAATTTAAATGGCTATCCCCGCCTCTGTGTAGTAACTCGAGCGTCCAGACTATCGTCGTACAAAACGCACGCCCCTTGAGCGAACAATACACTGAAAATACGCTCGCTGTACGCTCATGCCCTTCGGACGAGCGGAAGTTGTCATACTGCACATGCGCAGTGCGTTTTTTTGCCCGTTTTTACGCTCCCGACCGGCGTACGATCGCTTGCGGTCGTAGGTCTGGATCAGGCCCTATGACTTTAAGCACAGACAGGATGTTTTTCCATGTTTTGATACCATATTTTTCTTCAGGTTTTATTTAGAAAATTGGACGAAATATAGCAAGCAATTTATTAAATTGCAAACTTTTTTTTAGTATTAGTTTGACACTGTGGTTGTCTCTTTTTTACAGTATGATTTGTAGAGTTCTGTTCTCATTATTTACCTCTCCACTGTCCTGAAATGTGCTGTTTGTCAATGGGGTACCTATTAGTCTACATGGGTGGGGTTTAAAAGTGTATGTGATTAGACAAAGTTTGGGCTTGATCCAAATTTTCTAAATTTTGTGTGTATCAATTGAACTACACCAGCTTTTCACACTACACATGCATGGAAATCTACACTAACTGATTGGAATGCATTAAGAATTGACATGAATACACTTCCAACTGTGGAAATGGGTTGAGTTTGCAAGTGGATGTTCTCTCTTAGGACCCCTTAGGACCATTTACTATTAATAGCACTACGAGCGCTATTTCAGTAATCCAGGCTCGCAGCAAGCCTGGAAGTAACTTACCCCCCATTTACTAATACTTACCTTTCCTGCTAGGTCCCACGATGGTTTGCAGGACTTTTACATTCGGTCTCACTCGGATGAGAAGTCTCGGTGCATAAGCAGTATTTGTCTTTTGGGACTTTTCCGGTGCCGAAAATATAAAGCACTGCATATGTACCGGAGCTGAAGCTTCAGAGAGAAACGCGTAGCGCCGGGCAGGTGAGTTTAACTCTTTTTTTTCCCCACAGGAATACTCAGTGTTCCTTGTACATATGAACCATTGGTGATTCCAGTGGTCAAAATATATATTTAAATGTATAGAATTTTTTTTCTGTATTTATTTTTTAATTATTACAAAATCAGCCGGGCTGCATTCATTAGAGCAGGCCAGCGATCGGGGGTGCTGCCGCTATTGATTGCCAATCATAGCATTGTAAATATAAAATACTTTGTTTTCATGAGCTAAATGCCGTTTTCACCTATCTCATGAAAACAAAGTTATCGGAGCATAGTAAATGGAGCCCTTAGTGAAATGACAGTATCCTCTGAATACCCATGCCAAATTTCGTACTTCTGGGATATTCCATGTTTTGGAGTTGAAAAACTTATTGTGTCTGAAGACCAGCAAGGTGAGTAATATGAATTCATAGATGGCTAAATAGTGTGGCCCCGTCTTATTCCTTTGCTTGGGGATAAAATCATATGAAAACTAGAATTCTAGATCCAACCCTAAATTACCCCAAAATGCACACCCAAGTATGTCAACAGCAGCCTGGTTTAATATAGAGGGAATGCATTCCCACAAGATATATGGCCCTCTGCTAAAAAAAGACTAGGGCTACTATCCCAGCCTGTAATAAGGTATTCTGTTAGATCAATTTTTATGTGTATCTTGCACCATATTTCAAACATCCATTGTCAGAGCTAGTGCTGCTATACATGTCCTATCCCCAATCATGAAAACTTCCCCTCCCTTCCAAATTACTCCTCTCTAAACACCAAAAGTAATTGTTGTTATTATTAGTAGTAATAGGTATAATTCTGCATACTTTGATGTAATAATTTACATAAACTGAACTCGCATCTATTATTGGAAATAATTCAAATTTGTCTCATTCTCTGATCCCCAAAAATATCACAAAGTATGTGAGTAATTTTAAATGTATTTTTCTGTCATATGATATTACAGGAATATCTATAATATTGTTCTAGTGCTGCTGATGTACTGCCCTTGGTAACCTAACATTTCATACTAAGGTTATATTTACATATAAATGAAATATATGGAAATGTACTATATATGATTTGTTTATGGTAATGTTCATACATGCCTTGTTCTCTAGATGCAAACACTATGTACAAATAAGGGCATTCCCATATCAACAGACACTTAAGCGTGTTGGAACGTTGGATCTCATTTCCCTAGTAAAACATATAATAGCTGTGTGCATATTGAATTAGGTCTGCTTCTTTATTACTTCAACAATTCTAAACCAGGTTGTAGACTGAAACAGGAACTATGTATGGAAATGATATTTTCTGCCTAGATTGTTTCTCTGCTTCTCTGTGGGTTAAGTGCAAAATACAAACTGTACATAAAAAAATGTGATAACTTAGCTGAAGGGTAAAAATCTTCTCCTCATACAGAACTGAAAGTCACTTATACCAAACACTTCAAAACCCCAAACACTGAAAACCTATTCCATGTAATCCATTTTGTAGCCAGTAAGTGAGCAAACATATCTGTTATTTAAAGGTGATGGAAATTTTTAGATTGGTCACATCATAAAAATGTGTTTGCCACCCCTAGTTTATTAAATGCTGATCATTTTATGTTCCTTACAGTTCACACGACTGTGCCAAAAACTGTTCTTTACATGATTATGATAAAAGTAATTAGTTAGTTCATATCATGCCATAACCCCCAGAACTTACCCTCTCGTACATGTTTAAGGGTGCCAAATGCCCCGTTATCCCCACCTATTCCTACACCCCTGTTATTTATAGTAAGGAACTTTCTGCTAAAACTCCATTTAGTTATAAATTACAAATTCAAGAGGTTACTCAGCCAGGGTACTTTTAATTCATTAGGAAAGACATTTAGGAAAAAAACCTTTACCAATCATTACAAATGGCTCTTAATTCTAGGACAATAGGAGTTTGAACCATGGGGTTAAGTGCTGCATCTTGGTACAGGTAAATTGCACAGGTAAGCCACAAAGCAGTCTAACTAATCCTAGACAACTGGCACAATTATGAAAGTTTTTTGGTGATGAACAATGGTTATATATTTATATCGTATAAACGTATTTAGATTGACATTTGTTTTTATTCTTTTTTTTTCACATTATTGAATCATCCTTGTGCTTGGCTGGGATCAAAACATTTCACTACTACATCAAATTTCATATGTAAAGGGAATTTTTAATAAGTAATTATATTTCTGTGTTTACAATATTTTAAAATTGGCCTTAACTTTAAACACTGCTATGGCTTTAAATGTAAATCGTTATGAAGAAAGATTTTGTGGTTAAAAAAAAAAGAAAAAAGAAAATGTGCAGATTTTACCAATAACAGCCATTCAGATTCTAGATATCAATGCTCTAATAAATTCTTCAAAATGATAACTAGAATTTGATTGGTTGCTATTAGCATAATCCCCACTTCTTGTTTATAAGATTCATTAATGGTCACTCGATATTCTATTATTCGTATTATTTTGAAAATAAAAGAAAACATTTGTATACCTTTACGCTTTATTATTTATACAAATTTTAATATCTCATCAAGAAGATGAGACTCTAGCTCTTTACTCCTCTTCCCTTTACCTAACCTTTTTCTTATTTTTTTTATTTATTTTTTATTTTTTTACTTTTTTTTACTATTTTTGTAACTTGTTTGTATTTTTGTTTTGAGAAACCCCAGAAGTAATACTGGGTACAAGAATGGGTAAAAAAGAAAAATGAAAAATGTGAGGCACTTGTTCTTTAACTAAGTCACTATATACTTATGTGTGTAGGTCCCCATAGCGAACGGCCCTATTTGGAAAGGGCCGTTCTCTCCCAGGCTTTTCCGAAGTGTCTGGGAAATTGATTGCTTCTGCCTTTTCAAGACAAAGCAATCATTGTTCTCCAGGACAGCAAGGCAGCAGTGAATAGTAAGTATGAATTTTACTCGAACCCTTTTCCTAATCCTACCCCTTAGATTACCCTAACCCTCCCTTCACCACAGCCTTACCCTAAGACTCCACTCCCCGCAGCCTGAACTTAACCTTTACTTCCTTGCAGTCTGACCCTAAGACTCCCCTACCCGCAGCATGACCCTAATACTCCCCTCCCTGCAGCCTGACCCTAAGACACCCCTCCCCACAGCCTGACACTATAAGTTCCCTCCCTGCAGCCTGACCCTAGTACTCACCTCCGGTCACTGCACACTAAACCCTCAGACCCTCACCCTGCACCCGACTATTGACTGTGTCTGTAGTTATATAGAATAAATATCAAGAGGTATTTGTGTAACTTACACGGAGATACCACATGTTATTTCTTCTATTGGGAATTGCAGCATGAGTTAGAAGCTGGGCGGTACACCATCTCCGTGATGCCATCTCCTGCTACCAGTCTAGAAGGGAACAGAGGCCGCAAAAGCCCCTAAAGAAGTAGTTTTCAAATCCAGCGTGGGACAATATTCAATTTTTGAGGGGAATTATAGCAGTAATGGGCCATATTCAGAGATCCGGTTTTAACTAAAGTTCCGTGCGTATTTTTAGGATCGGATCGATTTTGCATCAACTGTGCATGCGTAGTAATGCCATCTACGTTGAAGTTAAGGTCGGAAATGGCTAAGAGACAGACTTGTGAATCGGGCGGAGAGTAATGCGACCCTAAGTGCTGCGGAAATATACGGACTTAAGGATTTGCATAGAAATGTGTGGGGGAAGGCATTGAGATGAGGGAAAGTGGGCGCGCTTACAGAGTTAGGGCCGGTAATATACGCAACTAATACACATAAGGCCGGAAGTAAGTGCGGTCAGATAGGGCAAGTCAATGCAGGTGGAAGTTTAGGTCCGGCCGGGGGTTTTGAGGGGAGTGACTGTTTTTTCTGGTGGGAGTAACTTGCTCCAACCTGCCACTTAGTTGTGTATATTTGCGGCCCGATCGCCGATGAATCTCTGAATACGGCCCAATATCCTCAATCTGGGTGTGTTCATTTGAATGTGATACATAATAAATATGATTTGGAATGTTTAGGATTTTCACTAGAAAATTTGTATGATATACTTCTGAATCCTAGAAAGATCACTTAATATTTTGCTGGTAAGGTATTTTTAAGGATATACAATGGTAAAACAGACACAATAAAAAGCAATTACTCCTCACCTGCTTCTGTGCAGATCTTCTTATTGCCATCCCATTTCCCATAACTGCCTGCTTCTGTTTGCCATGCGGAAGGCAAGTTCCGGCCCGTCATATGGATCTCCATGTGGATGGATTAGGGTTCTGTCCGCATAAAGATTTGTTGTTTAACAAATGATCTGGCTATGCATGCACATTTGTTACATGCAAGGGAGCTTACACGAGCAGCTTGCGTAAGTCTCCTTGCAGTGTTAACTGTGAATCCGGCCCATTATGTTTATTAAAAAAATTTGACATATAAATGTCTATGCTTATACCAGGGGCATCATAACATTTATGTTGGGGAGGGCAAGAATTTAGCCCTCCCCTTGGCGCCCCCATCTCACCTTGGTATGCCCCCACCTTGGTGCGCAATAGATATGATTGTGCTGCCACGTGGCCACAGCGTGCAATCAAAGGGGACATGGTCAACCCATTGGGGGCGCAGAAGTACATTCATGAAAGCATGCCTAGCAGGTTTAAACCCATTCATATATATATGTATATGTCTAAACCACTATATATACATATTATATATATATATATATATATATATATATATATATATACACACACATACACACATACATACACACATATACACACACATTAGATGTACTCCAGTGCACGCTATGCCTATACATCTAATCCCTATTCATCATCTTTCAATTCTCATCACCTCCTCTTCTTCAACTCCTTCTACCCATTCTCCTTATCATCTCTCCCTCCCCATCATGTCCTTCCTCCTCTTCATCACCAGCTATCCAGTGTTCCCATCATGTCTCTCCATTCCAATAGGATCCCCATCATGTGTCTCCAGCCCCCCAGTATCCCCATTATGTGTCTCTAGCCCCCCAAGATCCCCATCATGTGCCTCCAGCTCCTCCCAGTATCCCCATTATGTCTCTACAGCTCCACAGTATTCCTATCATGTCTCCAGCCCCCCCAGTACTGTCATCATGTGTTTCCAGCCCCCCCTTCTCGTAATCTCATCCTGTGTCTCCAGCCTCCCACAGTACTTCCATAATGTGTCTCCCTTCCCTAGTTCTCATGTGCCACAAGCTCCCCCATCATGTTTTCTTACCTTTACTGAGTCTTCCTCCACGGTGCTCTCTCTCTCTCTGTCTTCTTCTTGGTGCATACAGGAAGTTCTTGTATGAGCCTCTGAGGCAGTTAAAGGTGTTTTCCAATCACCTGCTCTATGTACCCCCTAGGTACCTCCTTGTATAAGCTGCTGGTCTCCATAGTGGGTGGATGGCCAGCCTGGCATTGGTCTGCGCCACATCCCAATGTTTACAAGTGTCCCCATTGCCTCCCCCTGTCGCCAGGCCTGGTGGCACCCCTTCAGATTTTGTGGGGGCAAGATGCCTTTTGCCTCCCCTCCCCTGTTCCGAAGCCTATGACTTATATCTAACAATAGGATAGAAACAGGTTTAGAATGTTTTTAGAGAGCCACTTAATCCTATATGTACACAACATAAAAGTGTGAAATCCACAACAGCAAATTGGTGTGACATTTTTGAGAATTTTGATCCGGATCCTGACTTACAAAAAGGATGCTTTTTCCCTTTGCTAGAATCAGAATATCCACAGTTCCATCCTGGGATCATTTCCAACGTCTGGGCAGAAATCACTTTAACTGTGTGGTAGGGGGGAAGTATGTAGATAGTAAAGTGAGTGTAGGCTAAGCATTATGAGGTCCTCAGATTGTTAGTGACCTCCCCTCCCCCATATGAAAGGCTGGAGCTAGAGAGATCTATACAGGAAAATTGATTTAAATGCAAATAGTAACATATTTTAGCTTAATGATTCCAGTACTATCATCTGAAAGAGATCAACCAATCTAATTTTCATCATTGTTTCCATCACCCAAGCAATATACAGCGATATACTGTTTATTTGTGTGCAGTTACATGAACACAGCTGTATTTAGCCTACTCTTGTAGAAAATCATAAAGGTGTACACAGGGCCGCCATCAGGGGCGGACAGCTTTGACTACTGTGCTGGGCCCGGAACTGATAGGGCTCACCATCATTTGTGGGCCAATGCACTGGGAAGAATTTCCATGCGCACTGACCAGCTGTTAACGCTAGTCCACGGGGCCTGATAATGTCACATTTGGGGCGGGGCCTCGCAGATGTGACTCTGCCTTACAACTTCTGATGGTGGCCCTGGATGTATTAATACACAATTTCATGTGGATATACACACAAAAACTCAACTAATTTCTTACATAAGAGTAGAGCTGGTTTCTGACAGTGCATCCTGTTTTTAGTGCTGCCATACACAACCTGTTGATAAGTGCTTGATAAGTTTTGAACAATGAATCTAGAACAAAATATCGACTGTTCCTAGTTTTGATCTGCTGAAGGTCTTGAACTCAGTGTGATACTCTGGCACCTTGCCCGGAGTTTCACCTCCTCTAGTCTAATCTGCTTGGCCTTTTTGTGAACTCCACTATACTGTGATCTTCCTGGTTCAGGGATCTAATATGAAGAAAGCTGGACAGAATATTAATGAGACAGTGATAAGTCACCAGACCCTGCTAACTACCATACTCTCTATTTCTCTCAGCACTGAATGTTGTCATCATTGTGTCAAATACACATTTTAATTAGTCATTGGTAAACTTAAGCTTATTTTTGTGACGAAAACAAAAGAATGACTCTGCATTATACACAGATAGCCATTCTACTGTTTGCAATCTTCAATATTATTTATTTTATTTATTAACTGGTATTTATTTAGCACTTTCATATTACATACTGCACTACAATTTTAAATAATCATTATAAAAAAAGACTGGATATTAACAAACATACTGGGTGGGTAAGAGGGCCCTGCTTGCAAGCTTACAATCTATAGGACATTAGGGCTTCATACATTAGGGGAAGTGATATCTATCACAAAATGGAGCAGACAGGTTTTATGGCAAAAGCGCTCAGTGCTCTGTGTGATCCAGTCACATAGCAGTGTTAGTGGTAAGACTATGGCAGGATTAACCAAATGGTGGTCATCCTGAGGCTCCCACACAGAGTTGTCATCAGTGGGGGACAGTCGGGACTACTGTCCTGGGCCCATAGCCAATGGAGCCCACCATCATTAGTGGTCCAATGTGCAGGGAAGAATTTCCCTGTGCACCAGCCAGCTGTTAAAGCAGGGCCCGTCCCATGTGATGTCATCAATGACATCACATGGGGGTGGGGCCTGAAAATGTGTCCAGGGGCCCACAACTTCTGAAGGTGGCCCTGCTCCCACACATTAACTGTTAACGAGTGGCAGGAGTCCCCACAGTTTATTGATTCCCCACAAACCTTAATCTGCCCTGAGCAGGACAGCGGGTTATTTCAGTATGGAAAGGGAAAGGCATAGATCCAGACTTAGGTACGTCAGGGGACTTACACAAGTCATTTGCGTAAGTCCTCTGTCTCGGAACATCTGCGTGCACCAAATGTTGCCCTGCGTACTTACTGTCGTACATAACTTAGCTATGTACAATAGTAAGTACGCACAAGGGGCAGACCCTTAATTTACTATGGTCGTATCCCCGCCATACAAGCGGGGATAGCCATGTAAATTAGGGGTCGGGGACGGGGAAGCCCTGTTACGACTAGGTCTTAAAAATTTCAGGTAGGAATCTGGAATCTGGACCTAGTCGTAAAAACTTAAGATAGGAATCTGGACACGTAAGTGTCCAGATTCACTACTGTTAGTGGGGAGTGCAGGGGGCGTGCATATTCTGCTACGTGTGTGTACCTAGGGTACGGATCAGGGCCAAAGTGTGCAAGTATGTGTATATTATGAAGTGTAAATTGGATAGCAATATGGTTGTAAATAGGGTAGACAAAGGTTAAGAAGTAGGTTGTGGAATTTGGTAAGCAGGTCTTAAGAGCTGAGTTTTAATGGAGCCCTTACAAAATTGCAGAGATAGTCTTACAGCCTGGGAGAAGTCCTGTAAGCAGGAATCACAGCAATTCTAAACACAAAACAATGAGTCACCTTAAATACCGCGCTATCAATTAATTCATTAATAAAGTTTTGTCTTAGACAAGGTCTCTTTTAATCCAGTTGTTTTCTTGTTCTCTTCTTTTTCTTCTATCTTTATCTGATAATATCAAAACAAGAGACTCATCGCGCAACAATGTTACACTTTCTTAAAATAAAGATAGCTATTGGTTGCACTCA
>WWET01004677.1:0-10751 GCA_011038615.1 Limnodynastes dumerilii | reverse complement strand
TATATACACACAGACAGAGACAGGGAGAAGAGCATTTCTATAGCTTTAATTCTTTAACTCATTTTAAAACCTCAATTACCTGACACAGCTTAAATATATGATATACCATAAAGTAACCAGGCTTCAAAAAACATACATTAAGGCCTTTTACCATCACTTTGAAGATGGCATTTGTTTTCATTTAGCTTCAGCTATGCATAATTTCTTCCCATTAAATTTACAGCAGAGCAGTTTATTAGTTCACTTTAGATGTCTGGAGACCAGGTCAGGCTGAGAACTGACACCGTTTTTTTGTGCAATGTGATTTATGGTTGATTACTTATGGATTTTTTTACAAGGGTACCAAAGGAGATGTACAATTAAACATATATTCATCGGACTAAATAGCCGATATAAGCATATCCACCATGACACATGCTCCTTTAAGACTAAAATATAATGTAGAGGATGCATAAGATTTCAGTTATTGTAATTAGACTGGTATCGAAGCACCTTAAGGTTAGATCAGCTTTTGTAGAGGAAGTGACCTATCTTTATTGCTTTTTTATATTTTGCCTTTGTTAGCCATCTGTCCCTGTGTAAAGTGGCGCCTGGCAGCTGAGTGTACCTCCCCTGTGCTTTTGGGTCCTGATACCATGCTCAAGGCTGGCCTGTGAAACAAAAGCAATACTAAGACCCTTTTGTATTTCATACATGCTTCCTTCATCCCCAAGGTGTCCTTTATATATGTACCCTTACCAAATAGTCTTTTGAGGATTCAGACCCCAGATGGAATCCTGCAGTTCTACAGCCTATTGTGAAAGGACTGCATTGAAACTGTGTAATAGAGATTAGGTCGTAATTAGTGGGTATTTCAGAAGCAGATGAGCAGTTCAGCAGAATCTGCAGAGAATTATCACCCAGCTGATCACAGGCAGAAACCAGATAAACAAAGAAGAAACTCAATGTATCCAAGTAATTAGTCCTGATAAAAGAAAACTGTGCCCTTGTGAAGAATAAAGAAAATTACTGGCCCTTTTTAATTGTATCCATCATTATGCTCTAATTTCTACTTGTGTTTAATATGAATATGTCAGTTAATAATTCTAAGCCGTCTAAGTTAATAAACTTTAACATGATCAATGGTGCCCTGAAGTCTCAAGATCAATGAGGGCAACAAGAAAACCTCAACACTGTAAGTTATGGTTTCTGTTTTCACAACACTTCCATTTTTCTTCTTCCTAAATAATTGGTTCATTCTCTCCCATAGATGTGACAGTGACAGCAAACAGGAGACACTGCAGTGGCGATGGAGGATGCGGCGCAGAATGCTGGTGAGCATATCGCAGTACTTGAGAATGCAGCGCTGGACAGAAGAAAAGGAAGTGAAACTTACCCAAAAGGGATCTCATCACTGGAGTTGCTGCCAGCCAGTGCCCCTAGATGACAGATGTGGCCGGCATCATTCAGCTAAACTGTACTGAATATACAGGACTCCTATGGGAACACTGTAGCACCAAATCTTTTTCATTGAATAACGCTATGAGGTAGTATTTTTCATGGAAATAGATTTGGTCCTACAGGGCTCCCATAGAAAGGAGCAAGGGCCAGAAGGTAAAGAAAGCTAAGTGACTTTAGGTTTTTATTAAAAACAATTTGGTATATCATATAAGGGGGCACAAAGGTAGGCTTATAACGTATAAGGGGACACAAAAGGAGGCTGATACAAATAAAGGTGGCACAAAAGGAGGCTGATACATATAAGGGGGCACAAAAGGAGGCTGATACATATAAGGGGCACAAAAGGAGGCCGATACATATAAGGGGGCACAAAAGGAGGCTGATAAATATATGGGGCACAAAAGGAGGCTGATACATATTTGGGGCACAAAAGGAGATTGATACATATATGGGGCACAAAAGGAGACTGATACATAAAAGGGGCACAAAAGGGGGCTAAACACATATAAGGGGGTACAAAAAAAGGATGAACACATATAAGGGGCACAAAAGAAGGTTGGACACATATAAGGGGCACATATGGGGGCTGGACACATATAAGGGGCAAAAATGGAGCCTGGGCACACAACAATTGGCAGAAGTGGTTGACTAGACACATACAAGGGTATTGAAGTGAAAGGCTTGATGAATACTTTTTTAATTTTAAGGGAAAGGGGGGAGAATTTATTTTCCGCCCTGGGCTCTGCTAGCTCTAGAATCGGCACTGGTTTTCAGAATGGCTTTACATAAGAGGAGCTACAGTATATGAGTTCTTTCACACAGATTTTCCTGTGCTGGAGGAGAAAACAACCATATTATTTCTTCTGGTGGCCTGGGGGGTTTGAGAGCTGCTCACTGTAAAATTATGAATTGTGACATTGCTTAAAATTATGTAATTATGAGTTTTGATACTACTCAAATAAACGTTTTATGAGGTCTGTGCCCCCCTCTCCACCCCCTGCGACATAATTTATTCACAGCACTGAGCTGGGGGGCAGGAGATTTAAATTGAGTCTGTGTTGACCAAACTAACTTGCTGGTGCAGCATTTACAGCCAGCCCCATAAAAAGGCATATGGAGAGTTGCCAGACTGGCTGTGGGTGGTCGTAGTGAGTAAAGACGGCTGCTGTCCACACCCTGAATACCTCTTTGCTCCTCTAGGGCAGCTGATTTGCTGAACAGTCAAAATACACCGCTGAGGGGATTAGAAATTAAACTGAGCAGATTCATTGGGCTTCCTTTGGCAAAGCAACCCCATAAAATAACTAACAAACCATTGGGGTAGATCCAGAGCTACATACGCGAGTGATTTTACGCTAGTCGCTAGTGTAAAAGCGCCCATTAGTACTTACTGTGCATGCGCACGGCAGATGTTATGCAACGTAACTCTGAGTGTATGGGCCAGTCACATATCTTCAGCGTTACTATGAACGAAGGGGCGTGACCAGCCATTCGACACCCGTAATTACACTTCGGAGTCGGGTTGACGCATTTAAATTGTACAATATGGGCGTGCTTAGGCGCATAAGTACGTGCTGACTATAAGTACGTCAGTACTTACGCTGCGTAAAGTTAAGGTAGGGTTCGGGAAGCGTAAAATGGCCAAAGTACGTACTTGCAAGGGGAGGGCCAAGGGGAGTGCATAGTAAATACGCTATGCTAGGAAACCTAATAGAAACATAGCTCTGGATCAGACCCCATATCTAAAATCAGGGTGATCTATAAATGATTTTGTAATCTGGAGACCATGCTACTGGAATAACAAGTATATGAATCAAGAGGAAGACCTAAGTATAAAAAACACCTTAACACATTTAGTGAAAACATTTATAGAAAAAATTATATTGTAAAACTTTTGAAGCAATTAGCACAGAGAGATGAACTGAAATGCTTATGCAGATATACAACAGGGACAGCTCAATCACACACCAAATATAAAAGGTCAACTATCATGCAGGATAAAAAGGGCGGACTTGAAAGTCACCACAATCCCAGAGCTGTTACGGGAAGATTTATGCCAGCAAGATAAGGAGGGCACACTAATAAGTCAGGTGTGAGTTCTAAAAATGAGAGCAAAGAAGCTGATACAGACAGGTAAAAGCAGTATGTGATTAATAATCATCAACATGCTATTAAGATCTCCACTCGCTCATAAGTCTGATATTTGAGAAGAGACTCTGCTATTTTGTTTTTTATAGGACTGCTGTTTAAAACCCTTTATATACACCTTCCGGTTATATAGGAGCTCTCCTTTTTACTCTTTGCCCTTGTTTTCTCAAAGAGGCATACGTTACCCCTGCAGCTCACCTTGAAAAAAACTCTAGAAACGCGTTGTGGTGTACAGGTTGAGGGTGTGGCCCTTTTTGGAAATGACAGTTCTGGACTCCCATCCCCGCAGCCTGACCCTAAGACTCCCATCCCCTCAGCCTAACCCTAAGATTCCACTACCTGCAGGCTGACCCTAACCCTCCCCTTTCATGACCCTGGACTGGATCCAGACTTAAGAAGGAGCTTGAAATTAAGAGAGGAAAGTTACTTCTGGGCAAAACCATGTTGATTTCAGGGGGAGTCATGTTAATTGTATTATTTGCATGCAGGGATATATCTTTGAATTGATTACTGCACTCAGATAGTGAGCAGCTTTACTATCACACTGTTATTTAGATTTGGGATAGAAAACATCACCTCTCAACACTAATATTGTTTGCAACAGATGAAATATGACTCCCCCTGCAATCAACATGGTTTAGCACAGAGTAACTAATTTCAAGCACTTACTTACTGGATCCAGTCCTATGTTCTCAATATACAGTAATTATCAGTAGGTTAAGAATCATATGCCAATTTAATGTTACATAAAAGCTTGTCCTTTAAATAGCAGAACATTGAATTTAAAACAATATGAATTTTAAATAACTGCAACTAATCACATATCAGTTTTAGATTATGATATTTAATATAAATACAATCAGATTTGCAGTTGTTTGTTTTACATGTAAGGTCTCACACCCTTCACAGTGCTAAAATGGCAGATGTAATGGTGGGGTGGGGCGGCTTTCTAAACACATGGAAGTTACATGGAAAGTACCCTTGCCAATACAAATTTGGCAGTTTAGATATTCCTTGGTATGCCCCAAATACCTGAAATTCTGTTAAGTTGAACAACTCATCATTAGAACAACTCTTTAGGGAAGATAACAATGGATTTTAATTGGGCAAAGTGTTAGTAGTAGTAAAGCTACTCTTTGGGACTTTTTTAATATTACTATGTGCAGGGAAAATTAGAATGTGTGTGTACTACATCAATAGAAACATTCTATTTTCAGAGTACGTTCTAGAATACATACATCTGACTACAACGACAAATACCTTAGTGCCTATAAGCAAAACGGAATTCCCTGCTAAATTAGTCCAGAAAGAAGACACGTATGTGCTACCATGTATAACAGCCAGTATTTTGTCAAATGTAGTCATTTGCACCCTTTGAGTTCCATCACTAGATCAGCCTTTTTTTTTTTAGGGAGTATTAGTTACCCACTTTAGAATCCAATTAGACATATGATTATTTTTCTTTCCTTATATATTCTGCAATGGTTTTGAGGTATGTTCTATATAGTACATTCAACCCCCAAAATACTTTATTAAACCTGTTTAGAACCTCTGCAGTAGATAATTACAGTGTACTCCCAACCCTTATCCTAATTTTCCCCTTCCATTACCCTAACCCCACAGCCTCACCCTAAGGCTACCTTCTCCACAGCCTAATCCTAACCCTCCCTTCCCGCAGCTTGACCCTAAGATTCCCCATAGACTGCAATGTCCGGTCTGCGGCAGCAGTTTCCGAAGGAATGAATGGGTAAGTATTCCAATCTCTTGCCTATTCAGAGAGCTGAAAATTAGCCGTTGTCTGACTCTATATCGGAAAAATCATTTTTGTGCCGAGACTGCATCCTCAACGACTTGATGAGGCTGCTGCCATCAGGATTTTCTGTAACTGCAAAGAAACCCAAAAACCTGCACATGCACAAAGGCCAGGGCAGGAAGTAGATGCCGAATTGTTGGACAGTCAGTCTGGGATTATTTGAGTGTATAGACTAATCAGATAACTATTTATTTTTTTAAACTTAAATTTTATTAAACCAAAAGTAAAAAAGAAGATTTTAAGTAGAAGTGTATAATAAGGAGTTCTTCTGGATTTGTGTATTTCTTTATTTATCGTTTTAATATAAATATTTATTTTTAATTAAAAAAAATTTCTTTTTTTACAGATGCAAACTGGTGCTTGATTATTAAGAAGAATTTGTGGATCAATGGGCCGGATCCTGAGGTCAGTGCAGTAAAGGAGCAGGGAGTGCACTTACGTGTCCAGATTCCCACCCTAATTTTTTATGATGAGCTATGCGGTTGATCGTAACGGGTCTTCCCCCGCCCCGTCCCCTAATTTGCATGTCTTTACGGCAGAGATACGTCATGCGTAAGGGGGGGAAAGCTCCCTTTTCGTAACAGCCGGCGTACGTAACGTTCGTTATGTACGCTGGCCCTTACAGCCTTGTAAGAAGGTTGTGCGCATGTGCACAACCTTCAAAACAGGGGAATTACGTACAACTGGTAAGTAATTCCCCTGGCGGTCATTCTTTAGGATCAGGCCCAATATCTCAACACAAAAATCCACAATAAAAAGCAGTTTCAAAAAATGTGAGTGTACTGCCATTGGGCCTGATCCAGAACAACGCTTCTGAGCGAATTTACGCGTGGCGGAGACGTAAAATCGCCTATTTGTAAGTACTGCGCATGCGCACCTTAGAAAATACGCTCATTAGCGTAGCGTAATTGTGAACGTATGGGCCATTCACGTATGTGTCACGTAAATACTTACGCGTGGGCGTGCCAATTTTACGTTACTCCAAAATACGTCTGAAATACGTTAAGTACGCGGGGGGTTGTATTTAAAGTGTACAGTATGGGCGTGCTTAGCTGTGTAAATTTGTGTTGTCCATACGTACGTGTGCATATGACTGCGGATACGTTGGCAAAAGTTAAGGCAGGGTTTGGAAAGCGTACCTTGACAAAATACGTACGTTCAAGGGGTGTCCTGAGGGGAGTGTAACGAATTTACACACACGAAAATACGCTACGCGAATAAACATACGGCAAATGTAGTTCTGGATCTAGACCATTGTGATCATCGTATAACGTTATACATATATATTATCCATTATCCATATATGGATAACATGCTATACTCTCTGTAGAGTAAAATGTAGGCAAGCCTTTTTGGTGGTGTAATACAGGATCCGGAAAATTGATTGAAAAGCTATTGTCTCAAGACATACAAAAAGTGAGTGCATCGTATTGTGTATTAGTAATGGTGAGCACTTAGATGCATCCTGTGTTTTGTTGTCTTTACATAATAGCTCACCTGATATCCTGGGGAGAAACATACAGTATATGGCTTAAATGCAGACATAGAAAGCCACACAAAAGCTGAGAATTCAAGTTATCTTTAATGTAAGTGCATTATAAAGCAGGTGCTTTTCCTGGGTTGTAACATATGGTACAAGGTTGCGATGTTTCTGTTTTCTTTTGTGTTTTTTGAGTCTTTATATAAGGAGGACTTTGAGGAAAGAGGTCTACACATGGAACATAAGAAAAAGTAAAATATTACATAGGACTGGGCCCGACTGCATTTGACCATAAGGAAATTTCAGATTAAAGAATTGTGAAAGAACAATAAGTACTGTGTACTGTGTTCTCTCCAAATTGGCATTTGATACCAATTACTTCCAAGGACTATACCACAAGGTATTATTTATAGCGCCCCTGGATTTGATATATAATTATATTGAATGTATAACTCAGTGTTGTACTTCAGGAATAAAGGGTTGTAAGGTGTAACACCCCTATTAGATATTGTTCTTGGGTTGCTGCTGTTTTGTTATAGCACTGTGTTGTCTGTAATTTCTTTTGTTTGAACAGTCACGAGCCATTCCACCATAGCCCAATAAGTGGTTCTTACTAACCTCTCAGCCATAGAGAGCTGGTTGACTGAGCTTTACAAGTAAGCGTATCTGCCAGTGAGTATCAGGGACGTCCTCTGACAGCCGAGCATTATAAAACCCCTTCTAAACACCTGGGGGGTGCGTCCCATGCGGTTGCTTGGCTTGCTCGCTCCTAGAAATGGCCCTAGGATTTGCTCTTAATCCACTGTACAAATATTCACGTTTTCCTTGCCAAGGAATATATTTATGGTGCCCTCATAGCCGCTATGTCACTGCATCTCAATATTTTAGAAATTTTTCATTTAGGTATCAATAAAATCAGACAACAAATTTATGGAAGACAAATGGGTGAGGTGATAGAAGATAAAAGACACATTTTTTACATCTAAGAAGAATTCAGAACTGCAAGTTTGCATGTTATGTCATTCTTCCTCAAACAAGAATATCTCTTTGTCTTCAAGTGCTTAACATCTGATGCTAGGCCAGCAAATTGACTCAGATGGACTACCATCTTTTCTACCACCAACTCCAGGATTTAAGGAACTACAAACAATCAATTGCCAAAACCAATATGGAAAAGTAATTGCTATTGACAAACATAGGAGAAGTATGGATCGTCTTAATGCCGATCAACACAGTGGACAGCTTACATTACATTGCAAGCAAGAGTCTCAGTACAGAAAGACAAATTGTGACTGACTGCCTTGAATCCAGAAGCTGCCTTAAACACCACCAGTCTTCAGACCAAGCAAGGCATCCTCTTAGATCACGCCTTCACTCCAGTAACATTGAGCTAGCACCTGCATTATGCAAATGCTGCAGGAGGTACTCCACTCAACAACATTTATCCACTCTCCAACCTCTAGACTTGAGAGATGACAGGGGCATCCTAGTCAAGGGGGGGGATTTTTGATCAGACTTTCACCTGCTGTTGCATAATATTCAAAGATGACCTTTGTTGTAAAGAGTTTGGTGTTAAAGAAATCCTTAATGTTCTACTCATTGTTTATAGAAACATGAACACATTAGACCAGATTCAGTGATTAAAAATAAGAGAGAAAAGTTACTCATGGGCAAAACCATGTTGATTTCAGGGGGAGTCAGAATAACTGTATTCTTTGCATGCAGGGATATATCTATGCTTTTGCTTACTGCACACAGATACTGACCAGCTTTACTTTTACATTGTTATTATGACTTGAACTAAGGAACGCCACCTCTAAACTCTAATACTATTTGCAACAGATGAAATATGCCTCCCCTGATATCAACATGGTTTTGCCCAGTAGTAACTTTTCTCAGAAGCTGCTTCTTAAGTACAGTCTTTTCCGTAATGACCTACTATGCATGCATTGTAGGTCATTTATGCAATCTACGTACCACTTAGGTATGTCGATTGACTCTATGAGGTCTTTAAAGTTTAGGCAGATTGAGACGCGATAATGCCGCCTTGGGGAGGTTTTAGTTAGAAGTGGGGAGGGATTTAGATTAGCCGGGGAGGAGGGGCTGGGGCTTTATCCAAGAAGGAAAATACGTACAGTTACTTAAGGAAGCCCTAGGGCACTTTTAAGTGCCATAAGGTTTCTAAAAACAGAGGTGTCGAAGGCCAGCACGGGTGAGTTAGGTGTGGATCTGTCCGCACCTAACTCAGTCACTCTTAATTATGAACACGGTCCTTATTTTCAGTTTCTGAACCTGGTCCATTATTTTTTAGTAATGCTCACCTATTTATGATACATACACAATAATAATATATATAATGGATGGATACTTTACAGAATGAATAAGTGGATTATAGAAAGAGTTCCAGTCATGACTTTGTGATAATGCATATAAAGAACCTGGAAAATATGGGATGTCTATTAAAACCTATTTTAATAGGTAGTTAGATTGGGATCACAGCAAGAATTAGAAGCAGATTCAGATGAGAAAGTTTTGTAGTCTTTTATCTGTCTCCACCTTCCAGTTGTTACTTTCTGGTCATCACATTTCTAAACATTCGCTTTGCGCTATTATCTTTGTTGCTTGAAAGCACTTTATAATCTTGCATCCAACCTGATAAAACATACCAGCTTTAGGAAGCTGATAATAGCTAAGCTGAACTCCATACATCAGTGCAGGATAAGATTCCCTTCCAGACTGCTTGTGTCACACAATGCATGGAGTGCAAAAAAAAGCTTAATAACATTACTTTTTTATTTAATGATTCATTCATTTGTTGTTGGAGTTGATATTGATCGGCTGGATCCAGATTTAATAAAAAGAGCTGACTTAAGTACGCTATTCCTCCACAACTCGAATACAGCCACCAAATGCTTCTGCAACAGTTGGCATTTAGGCTAGGTTTAGCCCTTACATATGATCCTCTTTTCCACATGCATGCACAATTATTAAGGTAGCTTAGGGAGACTGATTTACATGTAGGAAAGCAGGGGAGTACCTTTCTCTCCTACGTGCGGTATTGTGAATTACATATTCCGTTGCGGAGGTTACATACAGCTCTGGATCAGCACTAACATGGGAAAATGACTGTAAAAAATTGTAAAACTTGCAAACTTGTCTAGTCAGATTTATGCATGGACAGTGGATTAGCTGAATTACTCAGATAAAGGGCTCCGTTTACTAAATGCTAAAAACAAAAACATATTTCATGGTCCAGATGCACAGTTACATAGTTTTCGTCTTACGTACGTTGTTTTAAGAATTGAGCTACTACGCATGCGTAGTAGCTTATTTACACTATCTACGCTATCTACGTACCATTTCTGCGTAGTAGATCAATTCTTAAAACAACGTACATAAGGCGAAAACTACGTAACTGTGAATCTGGACCTACATGTGTAGTGCTGGAGAAAATTGTAATTTCTCCAGCACTACATTACATAGGACCTGATTCACACTTAAGAATCTTCTTAAAATAAGAACTTAAAGTCACTCCTGGGCAAAACCATGTTTTTTTTGGGAGGAGTCAAGTTAATTGTATTCTTTGCATGCATGATGCAGGAATACAACTTTGAGTTGCTTACTGAAAACAGATACTGACCAGCTTTACTATTACACTGTTATTTAGACTTGGGCTTGGAAATATAACTCTCAACACTAGCACTGTTTGCAACAGATGAAATATGACTCCCCTGCAATCAACATGGTTTAGCCCAGGAGTGACTTTAAGTTCTTATTTTAAGAAGATTCTTAAGTGTGAATCAGGTCCATACTTTTTATGATAATCAGTGTAGCGTGTCTGCAGAAAGTCTCATGCAGCCAATCCCTCCC
>WWET01004676.1:49249-63512 GCA_011038615.1 Limnodynastes dumerilii | reverse complement strand
AGCAGGAATACTTCAGAGGGAAATCTTATTTTATCTCGAGATAATGATATGACACAAAATTTTCCATCAGAAAACTCCAATGTTCTGTCTAAATATCCAGTACCTCATGGTGCCATTATATCATCCGCTCCTTCAAGAGATGAGCAATGGTTTTCAAACAAATCAGAAATTCTTCCACATAGTACACCTCATAAAAGTGATCGAATATTTCCTTGTTCCATATGTGGTAAATGCTTTACTCATATTTCAAATCGAATCAGACATCTGAAAATTCACTCGGGTCAGAAGCCATTTCCGTGTCCTGACTGTGGAAAACGTTTTACACGTAAATCTCACCTTGGCGAACATCAGAGAATTCACACGGGAGAGAAGCCATTTTCATGTACTGAGTGTGGGAAATCCTTTAAACATAAATCACATCTGGTAATACATCAGAGAACTCACACCGGTGAGAAGCCATTTCATTGTTCGGATTGTGGGAAATTATTTACACAGAAATCAAATCTCCTTTACCATCAGAGAATCCATTTAGGTGAAAAACAGTTTCCATTCTTACAATGAGGGACATGTTTTGTACATGATTCAAATGGTATTAAACAAAAATGATCAATTAGGGGAAAAAACCATGTCGGTGGCCTAATAATTCATTTTTATGCAAACAATACGATGAGAAATGATGCATTTGTGCACATGTATGCTGGCATTGTTCTCCACAAGAATAACATGCGACCAGGACCTGACACACATAATATCATGGACGATGGCAAAACAAATGAGTGCACAGACCAGTAACATTGGAAGTCACCAGAGGCTGCATCATGTCTGCTCCGGTGTTTCTGAACCAGGCGCTGGCTCCTTTCTCTGTAGTAGAAGACTAAGGTCTGGATTCACGGTTACGTAGTTTTGGTCTTACGTACGTTGTTTTAAGAATTGAGCTACTGCGCATGTGTAGTAGCTTATTTATGCTATCTACGTACCATTTCTGTACGTAGCTACAACGCATGCGCAGTAGCTCAATTCTTAAAACAACGTACGTAAGACCAAAACTACGTAACTGTGAATCCGGACCTAATAGCGTGATGACAAGAGACAGACTACAGCCTCTCAGGCCCCATGTTTATTCAGTAACCTTACGCTTTGCTATAGATTAGTAGATTCTACTTTTTGTTACGTTTTGTATACTTTGTATACTTGTACAGTACTTGTAAATGATAGTGTACAGTATTGTATGTTTATATTGCTTCTAACGATGATTGGAGGGACACAATGTCAGTGTGTGTCCTGGGCAGCAGAATGATTAAGCCCAGTCTGGGCAAGAGGTCAGTCTAATGAATCTATTTCATTTACAGCAGATTCTGTGCTTCTCTAATTAGGTTCCACTATAATGTCCTGATACCTCTATCTGGATGTAAGTGAGCAGCGTTTCAGTCACGGCTGTCATGTCAAGGGGTATTCTGTGTGGTACTGCGGTTATGCAATCAGGAGCTAGCATGGGTTCAGATTGGTGATTGTTGGGATCTCCCCATGTTAGAAATCTATTGGATTACTTTAGCTCATTGAAATAATGCATTTGACAAATGACGTGAAACAATATAATCGTTGTGGAGACAGACGGCTGACGGGATTACTCCAGTGAGGTTCCTTGTTCTGTGGTCAGAATATCACAGCTGTTTAACACACGGAAACCCATTTGAAGTGTAATATAATACTGGAACATATTTTATTTTAATATGTTACGTTCGTTTTATACATAATCATGATAAATGCATTGTATGTATGTCCTGTGTTGACACGTGTGCTGGAAAATAAACATGAAATGATTTACACACAGATAAGAGCATTTCACCTGTTATACTATCATTTGTGCTTATTATTATGCAGGAAAACTTGTGGTTTACATTGAGTCAGAAATCCTCATAGTTAATAGGTGGCGAATTATCGGAATATGCCCTAGTATTGTCTTGTTCCAGTGTATGTCTGTGGCTTGTGGTTCAGTAGTTATATAGCAATAAATGAAGTTCCCAAAAATGAGAATACTTCCAGGAATTAGCACAGCGTATACTCAAATTATCCTAAAAATATGTATGTATGCGCTCACAAGCAGCGTCTTCAAGCATTGCTGTAGATCATGGTCCTGTAGGGTGTTCCTATGTGCCGGATTTTGTGGGTCTAGCTTGGGCCGTTGGTTGTTATTCTCCTTCAGGGTGGACTCACAGGACAAATTGCTCCGCTGGTCCTCTAGGTGGAAGGTAGTAACTGTTAATGTCCCGTCTAGATTGATGGGACTAGATGGGCCATGTGGCTCTTATCTGCCGTCACTTTCTATGTTTCTATGTCTTGCGCTGGCTCCCAGACTGTTATATTGAAAAATCCACATAAATTAACACAAACATAAAAGTAAAAAATATCCTTAAATAGTAGAAGAAAAATAAACAGTGGCTAAAAGTAAACCTTACGTTACGATCACAACGGCGACAATTACAAATTGATACAGACACACCATAAGATCAGCTATATCTTAGATGAAAGTCTTATAACAATAAAAAATTATAATCGTCTGGGGTACCGTGCTGACAGCAGTATGTCGTCAATGTACCCTTCACAAAACTGTGCCCCGCTGCACTGTCCTCTCCCCTGTCTCTCCAGTAATGTCCCTCCACCTGGTCTATTCTTCCGCTGCTAGTTACGCATTATTCTGTAATAAGTAAAGAGCTGTTGGTTAATAATTAGATTTAGGGTTAGGTAAGGATAGGTTAGGATTATTGTAATTCCACACAGTGTGTTGATGACATTAGAATATTCTGTTGTCAAGTTATCGACCCTGTTAGATAGAGGAATCTATCAGTTAAACCCATTGACATTATATTACCAGTAGGTTAAAAGTTGACTTTCTGATTCTCGAAGTGTTAACTTACTAAGCTGTTGTGATGTCATTTTTTTATTTTCTTAATCTTCGGTTTTACGGTAAGTAAATATTTTCAATTAGACAGGTGTTGCAGTAACGACTCTGTCTGATGGCATTTTAATGTTACCATGGTAACTGTCTGCATTCAAATAAGCTGAAATCCACACCTGTCCCATCATAAGTTTGACATTATTAAATCAAATGATTTGTTTTGTGCTTAGCATCACAGTCAGAAAAGCCATTACATGTAACTCAGTAAAATACATTGTGTCTGTGTGAATCGGGCTGGGTGTCTGTGTGAATCGGGCTGGGTGTCTGTGTGAATCGGGCTGTGTGTCTGTGTGAATCGGGCTGTGTGTCTGTGTGAATCGGGCTGTGTGTCTGTGAATCGGGCTGTGTGTGTGTGTGAATCAGGCTGTGTGTGTGTGTGAATCAGGCTGTGTATCTGTGAATCGGGGATATAGTTAAGAGACGACCATTACGATTTTGGTATAATAAAAGGTTGTTACAAGGCACCTATTTGATATGTATTTCATATACCAGCTGATTATAAACATTGAGTATCTATTCCAGGTTTTTCACAGTGAAAGGCAGCTGTACATAGTGATACAGAGAGACACATCAATATATGAAGCAGGCCAGTCTGTGATATATGGAGTCCAAGCTCGACAAGCTAAATAGACTTATATTGTAAACAACTCTCCTGTCTGCTCCTTAACTATCTACTCTGCTCTGTTTGTGTCTCTCCTCTGCTGTGTGTCTCTCCTCCTCTCTCTCTTTTCTGCTGTATGTCTCTCCTCTGTCTCTCCTCCTCTCTGTGTCTCTCCTCCTCTGTGTCTGTCCTCTGCTTTGTGTCTCTCCTCCTCTGTCATTCCTCTGCTGTGTGTCTCTCCTTCTCTCGATGTCATTCCTCTGCTGTGTGTCTTTCCTTCTCTCGATGTCTCTCCTCTGCTGTGTGTCTCTCCTCTGTCTCTCCTCTGCTGTGTGTCTCTCCTCTGCTGTGTCTCTCCTCCTCTCTGTCTCTCCTCCGCTGTGTGTCTCTCCTCTCAATGTCTTTCCTCTGCTGTGTGTCTCTCCTCCTCTCGGTGTCCTCTGCTGTGTCTCTACTACTCTTGGTGTCTCCTCTGCTGTGTGTCTCTCCTCCCCTCTGCTGTGTGTCTCTTCTCTGTCCTCCTCTGTCTTTCCTCTGCTGTCTCTTCTCCTCTGTTGTGTGTCTCTCCTCCTCTCGGTGTCTCTGCTCTGCTGTGTGTCTCTCCTCTCTGTCTCATCTGCTGTGTATCTCTCCTCTGTTGAGTTTCTCTCCTACTGTGTGTCTCCTCCTTTCTGTTTCTCTCTTCTAATGTCTCTTTCCTCTGCTGGGTGCCTCTCCTCTCTGTGTCTCTCCTCTTCTCTGTCTCTTTCCTCTGCTGATTGCCTCTCCTCCTCTGCTGTGTCCCTCCTGCTGTGTGTCTTTCCTCCTCTCAGTGTCTCTCCTCCACTTTGTTTATGTCCTCCTCTCGTCTCTCCTCCTCTCAGTGTCTCTCCTCTGCTGCGTGTCTCTCCTCTGTGTCTCTCCTTCGCTGTGTGTCTGTCCTCCCCTCGGTGTCTCTCCTCTGCTGTGTCTCTCTCCTCCCCCTTTGGGGTCTCTCCTTTGCTGTGTGTCTCTCCTCCTTTCTCTCTCCTCTGCTGATTGCCTCTCCTCCTCTGCTGTGTCCCTCCTGCTGTGTGTCTCTCCTCCTCTCAGTGTCTCTCCTCCGCTGTGTTTCTGTCCTCCTCTCGTCTCTCCTCCTCTCAGTGTCTCTCCTCTGCTGTGTGTCTCTCCTCTGTGTCTCTCCTTCGCTGTGTGTCTGTCCTCCCCTCGGTGTCTCTCCTCCTCTCTGTGTCTCTCCTCTGCTGTGTGTCTCTCCTCCCCCTTTGGGGTCATAGAAACATAGAAACATAGAAAGTGACTGCAGATAAGAGCCACATAGCCCATCTAGTCTGCCCATTTGTTTATTGAAAACTATACTGACCCTAGACCCTATTTACCCTCAATTGGGGTTACTCCTTTGCTGTGTGTCTCTCCTCCTTTCTCTCTCCTATGCTGTGTGTCTCTCCTCTCTGTGTCTCATCTGCTGTGTGTCTCTCCTCTACTGTGTCTCCTCCTCTCTGTGTCTCTCCTCTTCTCTGTCTCTTTGCTGTCTCTCCCCTCTACTGTGTGTCTCTCTCCTGCTGTGTGTCTATCATCCGCTCTGTCTTACCTTGTCTCACCACTCTGCTTGAGTCTCTTTTCTGCTGTCTTCCCTTATCCCTTCACCCTATCCGCGTTTCTCTTCCACTGTCTTACCTTGTCTATCCAATCTGCCTGTCTCTCCTCTACTAGAGACTAAAAGGGTGCGTGTGCCTTGTACTGCCAAATGGGTGTCTTGTAAAAACTATTTCTCAATAAAATGGTGGCATCATTATTTATGGTTACATTATCAGGGACCTGTGCATAGGATCCGCTGACTTCTTCATCTGTATAGAAAAGATAAAATTAGGTGATACTGCAGATGATTTTTTATTTCTGTCTCGCATTACTAAAGTCATGTCTTCTTAGATAACTGGAATCGTTGATTATTATATCTTGGTCTCCATAAAAATGGACACAATTTCTAAATATTATACTGCAGTGACTTCTGGAACTGTATCATCGGGGAGGTCACTCACTCTTCAGGGAGTCAGGGATATCACTAACTCTTCAGGGAGTCAGGGAGATCACTCACTCTTCAGGGAGTCAGGGAGATCACTTTCACGCTTCTGGGAGTCTTCCTGATATTCAGGGAAAGTTGGCAACTATGGTTTAACTGCTGATTAGAAACACGAGCTTTGTCTTTGTGGAGCATTGACATGAAATAGCTAAGAATTTGCCTCCTGTGGTTCACATAGACACTGCGTTGCGCTGAGCACATATGCTATATATTGCAAAAACGCTTCTGACCATTAGGGGGAGCTCTTGACAAGCTAATAGAAGTGCACCTGGTCCATGTGCTTCCAGCAGATACAGCTCTTCATAACACTCAGAAGTAACTGCTCAGTAAGTTTTACCCGACCTACCCCTCCTAGTGTCCAAAACGTGTAGCTGCAGCATGTTACTGGCCCGTGTCTTGTGGTGAGGAGCTGGATGGCAGTAGAATAAGGACATGTAGTGTTTCATGGATGATATATATCTGGCAGCCTCAATAGCGGGGTCTCAGAGGTTATGCACATTCTATTGGCACAATCCAATGCATGACAATGTACAAACAAGGGAACTTGTGACTGTCTTAACTTGACTCAGAGTGGAACTATAGCACAGCCATTACAAGTATTTTTTATTTATTTATTAACAGGTTGTTATATAGCGCCTGTTACATGCCGCCGCCGCGCTATTGGTCCGGCATGTAACTTTCTTACCTTCACTCCCCCGGCGTCCTCTGAGCGCCACTGTCTGGTCCAGGCGTGCGCTCAGGGGAACTGCTTTAGCGGTGTCCTCATGGCTGAGGACAGCCAATCAGGCATCAGGGGTCTGGATCCTGCTGTCCAATCGGGACAGCAGATCCTATATTAGCACTGGCAGGGTCAGTATGACGCTGCTGGTTATAGAGTCTGGTTCTCCAGCCCTGTGATCTGTTCTTGTGCTTTGCCTTGTACCAGTCTTGTTTATTGAGTGCCATTTCCAGTTATTCTCCATTCTGTGGATAACGGGGTCAGTGCCCAGGCTATTGTGCGGGGGAGGGATGAAGGTAGGGTAGGGGTGGATGATTGTAAATGAAATGTGAGTCTTCTAGTGCCCCAAAAGTCACTAGTAGAGGTTCTGGAGAGGAAGGGTTAAGACTTATGCGCTGCAACAAACTGTATGTCAAGGTTAGTGGTTAACGGTAGGTATGAAGTAATTAATAGCGGTGGACTAAGTGTGTGGGTTGCCAATCCTAAAGTTGTTGGTAGAATGGTTCCACGATAATAGAGCAATGTCAATAATGGTGCACTGTATGCTTGAGATTCAGCGGTAATGGTGCGGTGGAAGGAGATCGGAGCAGGTCGGTGGTGAGATAGGTCGAGAGAGAGAGGGAGAGACCATTCCCAAAGGCTTATGCATCAAAAGGAAACCAGCACAACATTTAGAAGACTCTGAATTCATGGCAAAATGGGATAATACATTAAGGGACTGCTCTCTCAAACTCATTGATCTGTTACTCACATATAACCACTCTAAACTCAAAACATTAGCCACAGAAATAGACCATTTAGACCAAACACTCACCCCCTTCAAAGACCTTCCAGCATACCAACAATTAGAGACAGCCACCCAAAATAAGATCAAAAGTAAGGAAGCGAAGGTCATAGCAACCAAGAAACGTAAAGTACTCAGAGACAGCTTACGCCTGACAAAAAACACCACAAGAAATCCCTAACAAAATCTAGCAACTGCACAGTGCCTAAAAACATTACCAAAAACAAGAAATCCAAAAACAAATCTAAATCAAACTATAAAATACAAAACTCCCGCACCATCAACACCAAACCCCACAGGCTCCTTGCTCCCGAACAGCACCACAACCACTAATACAACATGCAACAAACCTCACACCCTCCTAGGCCTCACCTATCAACAATATATGACTCGCCTACACAACCATGCCCTAGGAGATATAGTAAAACAACCACCCACTGGTGACTCACCACCAAACCAATGAGACCTCTACATTCAACCTCAGAAACAGATACGGAGGATACCACCACAGACATGGACTCCACCGACACTGTCAGTGTACGACACAGAGGACGATACCGAATAAACAGACCGCATACTACAATCGTTCGAACAAGGCTGGTTAGATCTGAACCTTACCGATATCTACCACCTAGAAGACACAGGCTCAGACACACTGACAAATCAAGATGTCATCACAGAACTAGACCAAAACGCAACAAATTTAGAACAGATAGAAAATCTCCAAAACCCTACAGACAGTACACAAACCAAGATGGGAACACCTATTTTTTTAGGACCAAACTCAGGGATTCCTTTCCCCATAGAAACACTAAACACGCCAACTCAACAAAAAAGAAAATCAGAAGAAACAGGAGAGGACGTAGAGGGGGCCAAAAGACCAAAACAACACAAGACAACAACCAAACCAGGCAAACAATGGAAACGCCAACCAACCCCTAGGCATTTTCAACCTTAGCTCCCTCACACTCACCAATGACGACATTGCAGTGCTCAACAAGGGACTCAAATTTGCCCCCACCAACAAGCCAAACCCATTCCATATCTACCTAGATCTCCATAAATTTACCAGGAAACCCACACTCAAAAAATATTTAGCCCAGCACCCATTAACCAGAGAAACAACGACCGACACCACATACAAACACACCATGCTTTAACCCAATTCTAAATTCAACCCCATTCCCATTAAAGGACAATTCATAAAAACCTTCGAAAAATTAGTGGAAGATGACATAGGGCCTGATCCAGAGCTACGTCCGCAAGCGAGCGTACGCTCATCGTAAGCGAAAATTCGTGAAAAAAAACGCACTATGCATGTGCAGTATGACAACTTCCGGTCGACCGAAGGACATGAGCGAATTTTCAGCGTATTTTTCGCTCAAGGGGCGTGCGTTTTTTACGACGATATTCTGGACTCTCAAGTTACTACACAGAGGCGGGGATAGCCATTTAAATTGTACAGTATGGGCGTGCTAAGCCCCGTACGACCAGCGTATGGGTACGAAAATTCGCACATACGCTGGAAAATCTTAGGGTAGGGTTCAGCCGGCGTAAGCAGGTACAATCAATGGGAGTGTTATGGGCGTGAACGTTTTTACGCCCGGGCGAGCGTTCGCTACGCTCGCGGGCGATTGTGGTCGTAGGTCTGGATCAGGCCCATAGACACAATTCTCAGGAAGACTTCAAAATCCAGATACAAGAAACACCAATCTAAACACACAAGAGAAAGTAGCTCTCATAAACCTCCAAAACAATAAAAATATTGTCATCAAACCCGCAGACAAAGGGGGGAGGGGCATCGTTATCATGGACAAACATATGTACGACCACGAATCACACAGATTATTAGGAGACGAGACCACCTACACTAAACTTCCCTTCGATCCCACTACAGACATAGCCAACCGACTCAAAATGTACCTCAACCATGGCCTACAATTAGGTATTCTTAACAAGAAGGAACACAGTTATCTGAATGTCACATATCCTAGAATTCCCGTCTTCTATTTTTTGCCTAAAATGCACAAAGACTACAACCTATTTCTGGCATTAACTCATTAACAGCTAATCTCTCTCAATATAGACCATTTTATTCAACTGTACATTACCCTTCAACCATCTCACCTTAAAGACAGTATACAGACACTTCAGGTACTCAATGACATCTCATGGGAGGGAGACATGTGGCTAGCCACAAGTGACGTCACCTCCCTATACACAACCATAGACCATCAACGGGGCCTGGACAGCATCAATCAAACACTGACGGGTGACACCTCATTAAATTTTATTTTAGAGGTTATCAAATTCATACTTGAGAACAACTATTTCTGGTACGACCACAATTATTACCTACAGTGCCGGGGCACCGCCATGGCCTATGACAAAGGGCAGTGGAAGTGGGGAGGGAAGGGGGAGGGTGCCACGGGAACAAGGTTTTCTTGTAGCTGGATCCTCAATGCACGTTAGTGTATACAAAAGGAAACGGCCCAGGGAAAAAAGAAAACACCATTTTAATACATATTCATAAAAAACATAGTAAACACGAAAAAATTGTTGTACCGCTGGGTGAATGTCCGTAAGTGTGGCGGTCGCTGGGCGGCAGGTATTGAGGATAGTCCCGGGATGCCTGCTGCTCCTACGGCCTTCACAACGTCCGGTCCTCACCCTGGGTTGCTGCTCGTCTGCTGCTGATCGACGTGTTTCGGGCCTCACAAGCCCTTTCTCAAGATCTGTGAGACCCCGGTACCTAAATTATATTTATTGCTTAACCTAAAGTTCACTACAGTGTACAGAAAACAACAGATACATTTTCTGGACCTTGAAATCTACATCCAAGACAACACCATACAAACAAGAACATATCAGAAACCCGTTGATGTAAACAGCTACATTCTCAGCACTAGCAGCCACCATCCAAACTGGCTTTCCAATATCCCAACAGGCCAATTCAAACGCCTTATAAGAAATTGCGGATTTCGACTCACAATCACTCGCTCTATCACACCAGTTCATAGAGAAGGGCTACGATGAAACCTTTATACAGGACACATGCCAATTAATACAGGAAACTGACAGACAGCCAATAATAAATTATAACCCCAAATCCACTACAGATAAGTCCTCCGCTAAAACATTTCTCATCACCCAATACAATAGCCACGCCCAGTCAATAAAGAAAATTTTCCAAAAACACTGGCACATCATACACAAAGACGACACTCTGAACAGTCTGATAGGAAAGGGTCCAGATGTTATCTACACCACACCAAGTTTACAACAACAACTGGTGAAAAATCACATCAGGGAACAGCCCCAAAAAACCTGGCTAGTGCAAGGCAAAGGTTTTTTTCACTGTACCAAATGTTCCAGTTGTAAAACACTTAAGTACACTAACACAAAAAGCACACTTTCCTACACGTCAAACATCACGGGACAATGCCATCAGGTCATGGACTTCATGACCTGTGATACTACACACATCATCTACCTCCTAGAGTGCCCATGCAAGCTTCAATACGTGGGGAGAACCACCAGGAGCCTTAAGACCCGCATTGCCGAACATCTGCACAATATAAGAAATGGCTACAAACTCCATAGCATGTCACAGCACTTTAAGGACCACCACAACAAGGACCCCACTGGACTGAAGTTCATGGGAATAGCCATAGGAAAACCGGACTGGAGAGGAGGGGATCCCATAAAAGCTATCAACAAAATAGAACTTCGGTGGATCCACGCACTTAAGACCCTCACTCCCAGAGGCCTTAATGTGGATCTAGAAATCCAGAATGTGATCAATTGATCCCTCCTCCCATACCTCAAACCATTATCATTTCACTGTGGCTTTCAGCATATGTCAATTCCTAAGTTCACTTTATAACTCATTATCGCCCTCTAGCTTTCATTCAGTATTACAACCTCCCTTTCTGTATATTATCCCATTCACCTGCCAGTTTCCCATAATCTCTGCCCACATCCCCTATATATATCCTCTCCCATCACTACCCCCCTTGATCATTACCCCTGAGGAAGTCATCGTTGGATGACGAAATGCGTTGGGACCCTTTACCCACACACCAACATATTAACTTATGCACTTGCATAGTTTTTATTACAATAAAGTGAAAATTGCAGTACATCTGACAGGCTTGGTCTTCTGCATGCATTGAGACTCCATCCAGCGGTCCGTGACATAGCACAGGGGAATCCCCTCCCAGGGATTCCCCTTCTCCACTCGAGACAGACCTCATCCACTACTGTGAACCGACGGCAGACAGTGACTCCTGGCAACACCAAGTACCAGACAGGACCAGAGTTCATCAGAAAGACAGCGATAACACAGCGGGGAACCACCTCCAGTGACATAGACGCAGGAACCTCCGATACTCCATCTCAGGCACCGTGACGCACGAGGGAACCTCCAGCAGCAGACGCGACCGCAGCCCGCAGATAAGGAGGGATTTCACGGCCAGGAGAAGCAGACACAACAGACCCACGTCCACAGCCTATCCACAGCGGTCCATATACATCTCTCTGATAAGCCTTACCTCAAGAGGAGAGCAGGGTGAGTACCGAATCAGCCATACCATCAGCAGTATCAAGCATACAGTGCACCATTATTGACATTGCTCTATTATCGTGGAACCATTCTACCAACCAGTTTAGGATTGACAACCCACACACTTACAGTCTCTTGACCACTGCTATTAGTTACTTCACACCGTTAACCACATACCTTGACATACAGTTTGTTGCAGCGCATAAGTCTTAACCCTTCCTCTCTATTTTCCATTCTGTGTTCTCCCAGTGTTCCAGCCTTCTCTCCCATATGTTCATCCCTGCATATTCTCTCCCAATCCTTCCCTCAGTAATAGTGTCCCTTCCCCCTCTCGGGGGAAGCTGTTGGAGTGTCAGCTGCTTGCGTGCCCTAGTCCATCCAGTCCGTCAGTACCCCTGTCTGTCCTCTCCTGTTCGTCAGGACTAGTTACTCTGTTCCCTCTGTCCTTCCTCCTTCTTCCTTACCTCTCGTCTGGTTCCTACTTCTTTCCAGTGTCTTCTCCCAGGTTGCACCTCTGGAAGGCACGACCTAGCATCCCAGACTATCCCCACCATTAGGGGCTCTAGCGAAGACCAGGCCTTAGTTAGACTCTGTGCCCTGGTTGTGTTTCCCGTAACATTATAACCGACCATACCGAATTCTTGGTGGTTAGAGTCATGGATTCCGCCACCACTGATGCCATCAACACCTTAATCACATAAGTTTCAGACACTCACTGCTAAGGTTAATAGCCAGGAAGAAGTAATTTCTGCTATGAGAGCCACTGCAGTTCCCGCTCCCAACGCCGCTCAACCCATGGCCCCACCACTCGCCGTCACTGATGTAAGAAATTTTCTGGGGACAGGAACCAATTTCATCTGTTCAAAGAAAGCTGCAAATTATATTTTCATCTATACCCCACTGCTTCCAGAAACGAGTCTCAGAGGGTGGGACTGATCATATCCCTTCTGCAGGGCGATTCCCAAGCATGGGTGTTCAGTTTACACCCAGAAGACCCAGTATGTCAGTCGGTCAACTCTTTATTTGACGCCTTGGGACTCCTGTATGAAGACCCAGACCATGTGGCAAACACCGAGGCAGAACTCCAAGTGCTTCGCCAAGGAAGGAGGTTGGCAGAGTAGTATTGTGCCGAGTTTTGGCAATGGGCGAATGATTGCAGATGGAATGATCAACTCTCCATAGCCAGTTCCGGGTTGGGTTATCAGAGCAAGTCAAAGATGCTCTTGTCCAGTTTCCACCACCCAAGACGACATGATGAGCTTAAGCATTATGTTGGATCGTCGGCTCAAGGAACGACGAATGGTGAGAGATTCTGCTTCGAGCTCTTTTTCTGTCTACTTGCCACAAGAGACCACGCCACCGCTGGTTGAACCCATGCAAATCAGGTCTTAACATCTGTCCAAGGAGGAGAAGGCCAGGCGGCGGAATTTAGGGCTCTGTTTATACTGTGGTGGCAAAGCTCTCAGGGCGGACTCCTGCCCTAAAAAGCGTTCACAACCGGGAAAAAAGTAACCCAGCCCACAGTGAGGAGGTTCGGCTGGGGGGGTCATCTTATCTCCTCAAAAAACTCCTTGTTGGCTCCAGCCCAGCTGGTCATTAGGAACCACGATTACCGCCTCACCGCATTCATTGACAGCAGTGATGCAGGAAATTTCCTGGATGTCGACCTCGCTGCTGATACAAAGTTCGGCTCAATGTTCCCCCCTGTCAGGGGGCTCCATCTGTAAAATCACCATGCCGGTCCAGTTAACTACCGGAGTCTGCCACTCGGAATCGCTGGAATTCTTCATTATCCACTGCCCATCCATCTGTCTGGTGCTTGGACATCCGTGGTTGCAGAGACACAACCCTCAGAATGACTGGTCCAGAGGGGAGATCTTTCGGTGGGACAACGGCTGTACCATTTGCTTGAAAACTCCCATCCGTGTTGCCCAGACAACCTTATCCACGTTACCCTTGGAATATGCGGAGTTTGCTGATGTCTTTTCCAAACAAGCGTCAGAGATCTTGCTTTCTCACAGGTCCTTTGACTGTAGTATTGACCTGGTCCCTGGAGCCAAGCTACCCATGGGAAGGCTCTTTTCTTCATCTCACCCGGAATCAGCAGCCATGGACGACTACATTAAAGAAAATCTCCAGAAGGGTTTCATTCGTACTTCTAAATCTTCCGTAGGGGCGGGGTTCTTCTTCGTCACCAAGAAGGACGGCTCTCTCGGGCCATGCATCGATTATTGTGCATTGAACCGCATTACTGTAAAGTACACGTATCCCCTGCCCCTAATTGCTGATTTGTTTAACCAGAAATCAAATGGTGTGTGTATTGGCGCAAGTTCTAACTACTACATAGATACACAAAAGCAGATATTTATTTATTTATTATTTATTTATTTATTTATTTATTAATTAACAGGTTTTTATATAGCGCCCACAGATTACGTAGCGCTTTACAATGTTACAATCTTTATAACAATACTGGGGAATAACAGACAGACTGGGTGGGTAAGAGGGCCCTGCTCACAGGCTTACACTCTATAGGACAATGGGTTTGATACATAAGGGCAAGTGCTATATATCACACAATGGA
>WWET01004676.1:6262-17643 GCA_011038615.1 Limnodynastes dumerilii | reverse complement strand
GGAGACAAGAGGAGGCAGATTCAGGAACCCGACAGAGACCTGCAAACTAACACACAGAAAGCAATGACCCACACCGGTGCTCTGGAATCATGGGGCAGATAACCCCAGTCCACAGGTGAAAAATAATGAGAAGTCCCAGACAGAGTGCACAACAGCAGCCACTAGTGGCAGGTGATAGAAATGTCCACAATAAAAGAACAATTCCAGGTCTGCCCCTATGGGCAGAACAAGATGTAGCAGTCCAGGATGTAACATTAGTATTATAATACACCCCCATTGAGGGCATATCGGAAATCCTAAGGTAGGGGTCAATTCTTGGAGGGCTTTGGCTCCCCGCTTGCACTGCATTAGTCTGGATCTGTGTCTTATACAGCTCTGTACAGGAGCCTTCATACTCCTAATGTGATAAGGCTGATAAAGAATTGTACATGTGAGTGGGAACCTGCAGGCCCAGATCTATCATCGGTGTCTCTATTAACACCTTGTGGAGCCTCTGTTCCATGTTAATGGATTGTGTTCTGTTCAGGAATATTTCATGGGGCTCATATATGTCCTCTGTCATGCAGGTGGTATGTACATTCTTCCTTACATGCAACAAAACAGATTTAAGAGAGGGGGATTTTTGATTGATAGGAATCACAATTTCATGTGATATAAAGGCAGACAAGCAATGTAACAAAGCAATGAGAGAGGCAAGTCAGATGCTGGGTTTATAGGGAGAGGAATTAGTATTAGAGAGAGAGAAGTAGTGATGTCACTTTATAGGTCATTGGTGCAGCCTCACCTGAAATACCGGGGTCAGTTCTGGAGGCCAAATATCCAGAAAGACATAAATGCTTTGGAGACTGTGCAAAGAAGAGCAACTAAACTGGTGCAAGGCCTGTATCACACACCATACAGAGAGACTAGAGGAAGTAACATGTATAGCTTGGAGCAGAGAAGATCAATTAAAATGGTGTATGGCCTGTGTCACAGACCATACAAAGAAAGACTATAGGAAGTAACATGTATAGCTTGGAACAGAGAAGAGGGGTATGATAGCAGCTTTCACATAAATCAAGGGGTGTAACCAGGTACAGAAGGGGGAACATGAGGGCATGCATATAAACTGAAGGATGGTTTGTTTATCATCATCATTATTATAGTGCCCCTAATTACCCGACACTGTAGAGTTAAATAGGGTCTAGGGTCAATATGGTTTTAAAAAAGAGAAATGATCCAGACTGGCTCTTATCTGACGTCACATTTTATGTTTTTATGATTTCCTATATGATTTGGCTGTGGATGTTCACATGTAACATTGCCACTTTACTAAGTTTCATGCATACGATAAACCGTTACATCTCAGCCCTGCAAATGTCTGCACAGTATTCATAACAAGATATTTGTACATTGCAATAAAGTGACCAGTAACTGTAGCATGAATTTACTTATACTAGGTCATTATTTATAGTTCTTTATAGTAATATTTATTTTTATCTCTAGTGGATAAAATTTTCATACAATTATTTTTATTTGCAGCAGATGGACATAACAGCAGAAATACCTCGGAGGAACATCTCAGTTTATCTCCAGGTTGTAAAATAGAAGATAATGATTTCATAGAAGATTCAACAGAAGAAAGCAGGAACTTTACAATACAGGATGCGTGTTCTACTGATAAATTAGATAAAGCCGCATGTAGTGAAATTCAACAAGTTAAAGAATTTTCCTGTTCAGAGTGCGGTAAAAGTTTTGCACATAATTCAAATCTTATTACACATCAAAGAATTCACACAGGGGAAAAGCCATATCCATGTGCTGATTGTGGAAAAGGATTTAAACAGAAATCAGATCTTGTTCGGCATCAGAGAATTCACACAGGGCAAAAGCCGTTTCCTTGTTCACACTGTGGGAAATGTTTCACACAAAAATCAGAACTTCTTAAACATCAAATAATTCACACAGGACAGAAACCATTTCCGTGTTCTGAATGTGGCAAAAGTTTCACACGTAAATCTGTTCTTTTAAGACATCAGAGAATACACACAGTAGAGACGCCATTTCTGTGTTCGGAATGTGGGAAGTATTTTGTGCAGAAGTCTGATCTTGTTTATCATCTGAGAATTCACATGGGTGAAAAGCCATTCTCATGTTACGATTGCGGTAAATGTTTTACTCAGAAATCAGACCTTGTGATTCATCAGAGGATCCACACAGGTGAAAAGCCATTTTCATGTTCTGATTGTGGGAAATGCTTTACACATAAAACAATGCTAATAAACCATCAGAAAATTCACACCGGAGAAAGGCCATTTCCATGTTTAGAGTGTGGGAAATGTTTTGTACAGAAATCAAATTTAATTTATCATCAAAGAATTCACACAGGTGAAAAACCTTTTTCATGTGCAGACTGTGGGAGATGCTTTACACAGAAATCAGATCTTGTAAGACATCAGAGAATCCATAAAGATTAAGAAAACTTTTCCTGTGTTCTCATTGTGTGAAATATTTTACACAGAACTGAAACTCAATTGGACAATGAAAATAGTGCAAATTGCTATAAATAAATAAAGATCTAAATATGCAAAGGGTCCTGAAATGAATCCTCAGTATCATAAAACATAATTTATTTAGAATTAATAAAAATTATAGTTGCAAATTGTACAAATAAATGTATACAAATAAGAATATGTCTCACTACTAGTTATATATGAAATGCATATAAATGTGCTGTAATAGAAAGATTTCTGGTTTATAAAATGAAATATGGTTGAATGTGGATATTTAAAACAATGGCAATAGTAAAAATATATTAATTACGCCTGCTCCTGCTCTTGGCTCTCTATATGATAATATCCCGTTTTTACCAGCTGTGTCCTCCACTCCTTGCCTTCCCCGATCTTTCCACGCTGTTTCTTGCTCTCTTCTACATTTCCCCTACTGATCATGCGTATGTATTCCAATAGCAGCATTCCAACATCGCAGAACCACATTAATGCAATCGAGAAACTCCCTAATTCTCATAAGTCTGGATCCAGTCCTTAGTACACCAGGGAACAATGCCATAGTCCAGGTTTTTTCATAGTCTAATTAATATCCCTGTGTTGAGGAACTACCCTGTGAAAGCTACAACCTCCATTGGGAGGCCTAATAAAGCCAGAACTTTATACAGTACGGGTTGGACAAGTGATGAATATATGAGCTGGAAGTGGTTATATGCACTAATATGCTGAATTTACCGACCACCACATCAAAGAATTCACACAGGGGAAAAGCCATATCCATGTGCTGATTGTGGAAAAGGATTTAAACAGAAATCAGATCTTGTTCGGCATCAGAGAATTCACACAGGGCAAAAGCCGTTTCCTTGTTCACACTGTGGGAAATGTTTCACACAAAAATCAGAACTTCTTAAACATCAAATAATTCACACAGGACAGAAACCATTTCCGTGTTCTGAATGTGGCAAAAGTTTTACACGTAAATCTGTTCTTTCAAGACATCAGAGAACACACACAGTAGAGACGCCATTTCTGTGTTCGGAATGTGGGAAGTATTTTGTGCAGAAGTCTAATCTTGTCTATCATCTGAGAATTCACATGGGTGAAAAGCTCATGTCATGTTACGATTGCGGTAAATGTTTTACTCAGAAATCAGACCTTGTGATTCATCAGAGGATCCACACAGGTGAAAAGCCATTTTCATGTTTTGATTGTGGGAAATGCTTTACACATGAAACAATGCTAGCATCAGAAAAGACACACAGTAGAGACGCCATTTCTGTGTTCGGAATGTGGGAAGTATTTTGTGCAGAAGTCTGATCTTGTTTATCATCTGAGAATTCACATGGGTGAAAAGCCATTCTCATGTTACGATTGCGGTAAATGTTTTACTCAGAAATCAGACCTTGTGATTCATCAGAGGATCCACACAGGTGAAAAGCCATTTTCATGTTTTGATTGTGGGAAATGCTTTACACATGAAACAATGCTAGAAGACCATCAGAAAATTCACACTGGAAAAAGGCCATTTCAGTGTTTGGAGTGTGGGAAATGTTTTGTACAGAAATCAAATTTAATTTATCATCAAAGAATTCACACAGGTGAAAAACCTTTTTCATGTGCAGACTGTGGGAGATGCTTTACACAGAAATCAGATCTTGTAAGACATCAGAGAATCCATAAAGATTAAGAAAACTTTTCCTGTGTTCTCATTGTGTGAAATATTTTACACAGAACTGAAACTCAATTGGACAATGAAAATAGTGCAAATTGCTATAAATAAATAAATAAAGATCTATATATGCAAAGGGTTCTGAAATGAATCCCCAGTACCATAAAACTTAATGTATTTAGAATAAATATAAACATAGTTGAATATTGTACAAATAAATGTATACAAATAAGAATATGTCTCACTACTAGTTATATATGAAATGCATATAAATGTGCTGTAATAGAAAGATTTCTGGTTTATAAAATGAAATATGGTTGAATGTGGATATTTAAAACAATGGCAATAGTAAAAATATATTAATTACGCCTGCTCCTGCTCTTGGCTCTCTATATGATAATATCCCGTTTTTACCAGCTGTGTCCTCCACTCCTTGCCTTCCCCGATCTTTCCACGCTGTTTCTTGCTCTCTTCTACATTTCCCCTACTGATCATGCGTATGTATTCCAATAGCAGCATTCCAACATCGCAGAACCACATTAATGCAATCGAGAAACTCCCTAATTCTCATAAGTCTGGATCCAGTCCTTAGTACACCAGGGAACAATGCCATAGTCCAGGTTTTTTCATAGTCTAATTAATATCCCTGTGTTGAGGAACTACCCTGTGAAAGCTACAACCTCCATTGGGAGGCCTAATAAAGCCAGAACTTTATACAGTACGGGTTGGACAAGTGATGAATATATGAGCTGGAAGTGGTTATATGCACTAATATGCTGAATTTACCGACCACGTTATGTGTCATGTTAATAAAAATGAAGTCTAAGTTGGACTTCTTGTCCCACTCCTGCGTCTCTCCTGTTACAAACAGATTCTCTAACCATGGGCCTGGTATTCGATAAAGCCCCTGATGGCGAAGACAGACTTGGCTGTAAATGCATGGCAGGTCGCAGCCCTTGGTGGCAAGCCACGGAGTAGATTAGCTGGAGTCACCATTAACCACAGATACTAGACAGGAACAATAGACAGACTAAATACTGAACACGATCAGACAGAACCGGAACCAAAGGAGAGTTCCAGGAGGCCGGGCTTGAGTAGAACAGGTAATATCAAAGGAGAATAGGTTTCCATGAACAACTAACACTGTACTAGATGCACTAGGTGCGATGCACAAGTCCATGACTAAAGTATTTACGTGCATAAATGCGTGGAAAACATTACTACGCATGCGCAGTTAATCCGGTCCTAAAAATACGCACGCAATCCGCCATAAAAACGGATCTGTGAATACGGCCCTTAATTCTGCATCGCTTGGAAACGTCTCTAGATTACCTTCCTTCAGGTCTCGAGGGGAAAATGAGCAGAATTAGGAGTCATTTAATTGAATAGGGAAAGTAGGACCTTAAGTTTCCTGAGTGCCCTGGGGGAGATTTATGCCAATGGCCACTGGGTTTCTCCAGTTGGTCTTGAAATTGGGTAGCAGGCTATACATCCGGAAATCTCACGTCACTAGACGATTGATGATCGGGTTTAAACTATAAGGAAGGAGATCCACAAATAAGACGAGCTTGTGTTCCTTGTGCTTTAGATATGGTGAAAGCCTTGGATAAGGATCCATTAATACACACTCTGGGTGCATTGTTCAGGGCCTGAATACATTGAATGCAAAAGGGGACTGACCCTCAGTGGGATAGAAATTGCCAATCAACTCTGTCAAATGCCTTTACCGCATCTGTAGAGAGAAAAAGGCCTGAAAGAGGGGCGAGGTTAATGGTCTTTAGTACTGTCCCAGGCTTCTCGTCCTGTAACAAATCTCGCTGGTCACCAATGATGTCGAGAAGATCTAGTTTGTGATGATTGACAAGGAGTTTGGTGAAGAGTTTTATATAGACCTTTAGAAAGGAAATGGGCCTCTATCTAGAACATTGCGATGCATCTCTGCCTTCCTTGAGGATGACAAATGGCTACCAGGGATTGACTACAAAATGATGAATGTTCTAAAACAGCAATAAAGGTGATTAATAAGTGAGAGATAAGCCTAAGAGAAGCCATCTGGACCTGGGCTTTTACCATTAGCTGTGGATTTTATGACAAATGACAGATCTACCTCAGGACCAGCTTCTGGGTGAGAGAGGTATATTCACAACCTACCGAATACATGGGGATCTTCATCTGCTTGGTTGCAACATCTTCTGAGGTAGCTGGAGAGGTGAGATTATCAATAGTTGGTCTTTTAGGTATTTTAATTTGCAGAGCTCACCAATGTCTCACACACCAAGGGCCAGATTTACTAAGCTGTGTGAAAGGAAAATTGGAGATGTTGCCCTTAGCAACCATTCAGATTCTAGCGGACATTTTCTAGTGTGTAATAGTTAAAGTGAGAGCTAGAATCTCATTGGTAAATCTGGCCCCAAAATCCCACATTGTTCTCAGTGGCTTTAAAGATGTGAAGTTTGGGTTCACAGATCTAACAGACAGATCAGATTCTACCAGAAAGGGGAAAAAGGTGGAGGCTGTCCTGCAATCTTCACACACTAATATTACATACATTCATAGGAGGACATTAGCATTGAAGAAACAATATGTGAATTACACAAATAGTGGAGTAAAATCCTAGTCACATAGGACAGGATTCACACCTAAGAAGCTGCGTCTTCTTATGTGCGGGTTTAACATTTTTAACCTACTATTCACGCGTCATTTTTTTTTTTTATACTGTCTACGTACCACTTAGGTACATAGAATGACTACATGCGGTCAGTCTTTAAAGCCCACATGTGGATTCTTAACAAAGAGGAGGCGTGCCAGTGTAGCCTCCATGGGAGGTTAGGAGACGTGGGTGGGGGGATGTAGACTAGGCAGGTAAGGAGGGCTGGTCAAGGTCTGAGCGTATTTTACCTACTTAAGAGGTAAAATACGTGCAGGAAGATAAAGTGGCCTATGGCACTGGCATTAGGCACCTAAAAACGGGGGCAGGGAAGGGGACCGGCATTAGGCTTCTAAAAACGGGGTTAGGAAAGGGGACCGACATTAGGCACCTAAGACGGGGGCAGGGAAGAGGACCGGTATCAGGCACCTAAAAACGGGCGGGTAAGGGGACCGGTATCAGGCACCTAAAACGGGCGGGTAAGGGGACTGGCATTAGGCACCTAAAAACGGGGGCAGGGAAGGGGACCGGTATCAGGCACCTAAAAACGGGCAGGTAAGGGGACCGGTATCAGACACCTAAAAACGGGCGGGTAAGGGGACCAGCAGGTAGGTGCGGATACATACTTAAGTGTGAAACTGGTCCATAGTCCCATTTTCAAAATCATCCCCATATGCTGACCTTCAAACTTAAATGCTGGGATAGCTTCCTAAAACATCTGCTCAAATTAATTAACAATAGACTGTGAGCCTCCTCACCAACACGCGTTTCGCTTTCAAGCAACAAGTTTTCCCAAGACAACCGTGCCTTAAAATTAACCGTCATGTAGGAGAGATTGTAGTAGGGTTAGATCACGGAGGGCATTGTAAGGCTGAAATAACAGTTAATGCATGCTCGGTGTTAGGTATGTTCTAGCCACAGTTCAATTATTTGTTGTCATGAGCAGATATGAAGTATAGGGTGAAAGCAATAACTCAGACAGCACAACCGGGAATATTTGTGTGTGGGAGGCATTTTATGAGGGACATTTGAGGGCTGGGACTCAAAGACAGGAAAGCTCTCCTGTTCTGTTACAGACATGTTGAAGTGTTGGGAAGCCAAGCGGAAATGTGGATGTGCTTTAGACGGTGAGCACGGTGTCACAGGAAGAGTCCGAGCAATCACCACAGTCTACCGCTAACTTCATCCAGGGGCAAAAGGGTGGAACAGAGGGTAGAAAGACTTTGTTATAATATAGAGACAATAAAAAAAAAAAACAAGCAGAAAAATACATTTCATAATTGTTTAGAATCTTAATTTAGATGTTATATAATTATACACAGAATTCAAATACTGCAAAAGACTAGATAATATAAAGCAAATTCATAACATAACATTGATTTACATTAACGATACAACTATTTACAATCTAAACACATCACAGTTGTAAATTAACGGTAAAAGCAGTTTTCCAGGTTATGGCCTTTTTTCCCCAATATCACAAATTCCACCAATATTGCTTCCTTCCAATGCTTCCTTATATAGGTCCCGGGATACTCCCATAGCACGCACACAGCTGATATTACTTCCTTCCTTTGCTTCCTTCTACATGTCCCAGCATACTCCCATAGCACACGCACAGCTGATATTGCTTCCTTCCATTGCTTCCCTCTACATGTCCCGGGATACTCCCATAGCATGCGCACAGCTGATATTGCTTCCTTCCATTGCTTCCTTCTACATGTCCCGGGATTCTCCCATAGCACGCGCACAGCTGATATTGCTTCCTTCCATTGCTTCCTTCTACATGTCCCGGGATACTCCCATAGCACGCGCACAGCTGATATTACTTCTTTCCATTGCTTCCTTCTGCATGTCCCGGGATACTCCCATAGCACACGCACAGCTGATATTGCTTCCTTCCATTGCTTTCATCTACATGTCCCGGGATACTCCCATGGCACGTGCACAGCTGATATTGCTTCCTTCTATTGCTTCCTACTACATGTCCAACCATACTCCCATAGCACACACACAGCTGATATTGCTTCCTTCCATTGCTTCCCTCTACATGTCCCAGGATACTCCCATAGCATGCGCACAGCTGATATTGCTTCCTTCCATTGCTTCCTTTTACATGTCCCGGGATACTCCCATAGCACATACACAGCTAATATTGCTTCCTTCCATTGCTTCCTTTTACATGCCCCGGGATACTCCCATAGCATGTGCACAGCTGATATTGCTTCCTTCTACATGTCCCGGGATACTCCCATAGCATGTGCATAGCTGAAATTGCAATTGACACAGAGCATAATAGGACTTCCTAATGCAGAGGTCATTTAAAACTTCAAAATAAAAGGCAACAAAGAACAACTTCTTTCCAGCACATTTGTGATGTCCTTGTAATCCGAAACACCGAAACGTGTCGCTCTTTAGATCACACACAGTAGCATATCTTTTTCCACATTCTGAACATAAAAACGGCTTCTCACCTGAGTGGATTCGCTGATGTTTAAAAAGATATGATTTCTTTGTGAAACATTTGCCGCAATCAGGACATGGAAACGGTCTCTCACCTGTGTGAGTCCTCCGATGTATGACAAGATTGGCATTATGGGTAAAACATTTACCACATTCAGTACAAGGAAATATTTTCTTTCTTTTTTGAGAAGTATTAGAAGGATCATGAGAACTTTCCCCATGAGTAGAGTTCTGAAGTGATTGTTCTAGACTGTAAGGTACTGTATATATGCTGGAGATCATATTTTTTTCTCCAGAAGAATTTTGTGGGATTCCATGTTCTTTTAATTTACAATCTGCAGATTCGTGGAGATGTTCCTCTGAGATATTCATGCTGTTGTGTCCATCTGCTGGAAATAAAGGGAATATATTCATATATAAACGTCTCTTATACTCACCAATATTATACATTCAGTGATGTGACATCTAATATGCATTTATTACAGTGTAATAAATTTAGAAAAATGATCTATATTATTTATTATATATTTAATAATTATTATTTATTAATCATATTTTAAAGACAACAATAAAACCACAAACACAGCAGTGCTAGTACATAAATGTGAATAGAGAAGAAAAACGATGGTGATGGCACTGCACTTTTTAAGCATAAAAATAATACATAAATTAAATGAAAAACAATAAAACCTACAAATGCACTATTCACAAACTGAGGTGACCACCTAGAAAAAATGTGCAAAGGTTACGTTTTATGCATATATCATATATAGAAAACACAAGTGGATAAATAGCCCGGTTTGGTAAAAGCTCTTAAACTACTTGTTCCAAGGTTGATATATGTCGTGCATATGTTGCAGTATAGTTAATAATATAGATAGAAAAATGTCCAAATATTGTAGTGAGCACGAGTAGATGGTGAGAGGTCAAATTGTCCAGATGAAATAATAGGCTCAGTAGATAGATGGTAAAGAATGTGTCATATATAGACACAAAGTAGCAATCGTGTTTCCAAAATAATCCAAGCTGACACTTAGTTGCCTCTAGAAGCTGGTATATAAATGAGTCATTGGGCCTGATCGGGAGCTACGCTGGCCCGCTGTCCGTAAGTACGGCCAGCGTAGCTCTGGTGCACTCCCCGTGGTAGCGTAATTTCACACAGTTACGCCGGCTGAAGTCTCCCCTAACTTCAGCCGGCGTAACTGTGTTTAACTACACTCACACAGGAGCGTAACCTCCCTAACCCAGCCCTCCCGTACTAATTACCCTCCCCCGCCAAGTTTCCGTAACTACAGCGTAGTTACTGAGCTGCCCGCCCCTTCGTCTGTAACTGCACTGTAGTTACAGATGCCAGATCCACGGCACCCAGAGCCATGGATTACGCTGGGCCACATCTGCCTGGCGCCTGCGCAAAACGGCAGAAATGCAGTTCTTACGCACACAACCGCCGTAACAACGACGGCAGCCGTAGGTCTGGATCAGGCCCAATATCACTTGAAATGATAAATGAGTCTATGAATTCAATATTATGTTCAGAGAAAAAAGTCACCCGGTTACTTTTAACTTCCACGTAGATATAAAGCCACAAGCAGCTGGGTTGTAACTGGCAGACACGGTGTGTAAAGGGTCCGAACCGAATGTGTAGCAGCGGCGTCTCCGCCACAAAAGTTCCGGACCAGGAGAGATATCCCATTACAAGCTGCTGACACATAGATAAAACACATGAAGATAACGTGAGCTGCACTGAATATCTGATCTTTATAATGAAGAAATTCTAGCACAACCTAGTGGCAGAGAACCAGCACAACAGCTCTTTCACATTTTACATGTCAGTCACTTGGGGGTATATTTACAAAACGCGATTTTAAAAAGTAAGCGTTCTTAAAGACCGCGTATACGCAATCTACGTTGCAACATGATTACATTTCAGAATTACTGCGCATGCGCAGTACATCATAGCGGAAAACTCCGGTCTTATATGCAATGAGGCCGAGTTCTGAATACGGCCCAATGGGCCTGATCCAGACTTACGCCGATGCGCTGTGCTTACTAAAGCACAGCGTATTGGCGTTCACTTTCCCCGACACTCCCCCTGTGCAGGCGTATGGCCCCTTCC
>WWET01004675.1:106987-118291 GCA_011038615.1 Limnodynastes dumerilii | reverse complement strand
ATTCGCCCTCTAAGAGATAGATTCCGTGAGCACCGCCGGAACATCCTTAATAGGTGTGCCACCCACAGTGTATCCAGGCACTTTGATTTGGTCCATGGTGGTAACCCAGATGGCCTTCAGGTTATGGTGATAGAGGTGGTTGAGCCCATGCAGAGAGGGGGCGATAGATTCAAATTTCTGTGTCGCCAGGAGATTAAATGGATTTTTAACCTGCGTTCCCTCATGCCTGAAGGGCTAAACGAGGCACTTGAGTTCACCTCACTTGGTTTCTAATGATGGTGGATTCTGCCCCTTGTTTCTTTATCCCCCTATGTTGTGGGGTTTTTACCTTCCCTGTCCTTCAATCCCCTGTGCCCTTGGCGTATTTTTCCATTGAAGCCTTTTCCGGCGATGTCTGTGTGTCCAGCCTATGCTTGGTGCGGGCTCTATGGGTGGCTACTGAGTTATACATGAATTAAGAGCAATGATAATTCATGCTTTTGCTGTATAGTCATGAAGTGTTTTTTTATCATCAGTACAGACCCCCGTTGTTTAGTCATTAAATGACCTTTTGTTACTATTGTTGTTCTACTATAAAGCTCTATCCCTTATAGTGTCTAGATCTTGACTGAGGTTATTTATACATAGTAATCATTGGACGATGACATTATAATATTATTTCGTTTTTATATGTATTTAGGTGCATTCTTTGCTGAATTACTAGATGGTTCAGCATTGATATGTAGTTCTATATTTGTAGCTGTATTCATCTATATATTATCTGATTGTGGCTTCTTTTGGGAGAAGTCGTCTCAAGCTATAACAATATAAATGTCGAAAATAAGTCAATAATTCTGCAACACCAGTGTAATTTATTTATGTTTATCTTTTTATTCATTTATTCCTATGTATTATTCTGTTTATTTTTCCCCAATTGCCTTTTTATGTCCTCCGTTTTTTCTTTCTCACCGCTGCATCCACACTACTAATGCAGGTGGATTTAGATTCAGCTCCACTATAAAAGAGGAGCGACGACAACTGCATACTAAGCCTGATGAAGTGAATAACGCAACGATACGCGTTGCTTGTTGCACGATCCGCTCATTATCCTTGCTGCAGGACTTTTGAAACTTACCGCCACTGAGGATTCATTCGGACGCTTGTCGGTGATTGCCGGAGCCGCTACCTCCTGCTGCATTGCACGTACCCTGACGGTCGTCTTCTAAGCCGGATGCCGGGTCCGCTATTGATCACTCTGTCTTGATAACATCGAAGACTGGTACCGTATATCCTCTGGCAATGTTTGGAGTCTGCTCATTCGTTACACAGTTACGGGCTGGCCACCCGATACTGTGTTTATTTGATCAGGAGGTATTATTACATACATAGGAGGACTGAATTCCCTACAAACAGTCGGGTAACCTCCATCTCCCTCTCCTGACATTATCTTTGCACGTTTTATATCACCAGGTGCTGCTGTTTTTTCCATGTTTACGGTTGCACAATTTAAGCCCTGGTATTTGAATCAGTGTCTTGTATAAGCGGTGACTATACAAATTTATTTTTCATATATTTCTTATTCATTGTATATGTGGATATTTTATTCTTTGTTTATCTGTATTTTTAATAAATGTTTATATGCTTACACTGGTGTTTCCTTTAGCCACCACAGCAACTTTTGATTTATAAATTGTTTCACAATCACAGCGCTGCTATTTTTGCCTTTTTCTCTGTTAGGTGGTCCTAACTCTAAAATTTAGAGTCCCTATTGTGGGTCATATATCAAATATCTTTCTAAACTGAGAGCTCACCTCTTGCAGAGGTCCCCAAGTCTCCAAAACAGGAGAAAAAGCTGCTGTTTGGGGGGAAATTGCAGAAACAGAAGAGAAATGGAAACAGCGCTAATTTACAATTAAAAAATTCCTAATGCTGGTTCTGTTGAAATAAAACAAAACAAAAAACGGCAACCTAGAGTAAAAAGTAACACATTTATTATACCATAAAAATAAAGATAAAAATAGATGGAAGTGGATTAGACATCAATAATTGCACTTTATAATTGAGCAAGTTGTGTACAATAACTGGGCACGTAGATATGATACAATTGTAATTGCTGACAAGCTAGGCAGTTATTTGTAATGCGATTTAAATAGTGCAGTTTTCACCCAATTATATCGCAAAGGGGTTTAAGTAACTGTCGAGTGACAGGAAGGAGAAGAGAAGGTATTACCCGAGCCTCGGGACGTTGATAATTGGTATCCAGATTTCACTGTGATGTTAAAAGTATAAAATATAGAATTGGTTAATCAGCTGTTATTATCTGTGAATAAATTCTGATTATGTTTTGCTTGACTGCTATAAATTACACCATCTATGAATAATGGATTATAGTGTTTGTTTTTTGATAGAGGTGCAATCGCATTTAATTAATTTGTGCCATAGGATGTGAAATTTGTGGCTACAATTTTAATTTTATTTTCCAAGCCTTGATAAAGTTTGTAATAAAATACACAGTTTGAATTGATGAAGTTGTGCGGATAATTGTACAGTGCTTTTTCTGTTATATTCTACCCTTTGTAAAAAGTACCAATATTGTGCATTTCAGAGATATACCAACATATCTGTCTTTGAAATGTGCTCCTTACTTTGCCATTCTGGGCCTGATTCAGAGATCCGGAACTAACGATAGTTCCATGTGTATATTTAGGGTCGGATCGATTTTGCATCAACTGCGCATGCGTAGTAATAGTGCAACGCCATGTACGTTGAAGTTTAGATCGGAAATGCCTTAAGGTCGGACTTGTGAATCAGGCGGAGACTAATGCGACCCTAAGTGCGACGGAAATATACGGACCTAAGGATTTGCATAGAAATGGGCGGGGGGAAGGCATTTAGATGAGGGAAAGTGGGCGCGCTTACAGAGCCAGGGCCCTAAATATACGCAACTAATACACATAGGATCGGAAGTGAGTGCGGCCAGTTAGGGCAAGTCTATGGAGGTGGAAGTTTAGGTCCGGCCGGAGGTTGCGAGGGGAGTGACCGTTTATTCTGGTGGGTGTAACTTGTTCCGGGAGTCACTGTTTATTCTGGTGGGTGTAACCTGTTCTGACCTGCCACTTAGATGCTTATATTTGCGGCCCGATCACCGACGGATCTCTGAATCAGGCCCTTTGTGCTTAATTTGTAACTTTGTATTTTGAGAACATATTGAGTATTATTGATTTGAAGGCCAGTCATGACAGTGATCCCATTATAGGAACATACACTCAGTACCTGTATTAGGTCCATTTTCTCCCACAGTGCTTTGTGATATCAGCCTGTTTTGTGAAACCAGCTTGACATTAAATGTGCTTTGTGATATGGTACAGGATTCAAAGAGCTTATGTGTCAGTGCTATCAGAGACCCACTGTATTAACAAATACAAGGTGACACATTACTAATCCTTCACACTAATGGACTTTTGAGACCTAGAGCCTTATTCACAGATCCGTTTTCACGTAAAGACGCATGCGTATTTTTAGGTACGTTTTAATTGCGCATGCGTCATAACTTTACGTAAGTAACATAGAATATACGCACTTATGTGCTTTAGGCGTGACCATGTAAATCGCACTTGGGGACATACGTGCGCATGGGCGGAATTGAAATATGTACCTATTAAGTTATGTGTAAGAGGGTAGGGGAAGCATTTAAATAAGTCTTTGAGGCTGGGGTTACATAGAATCACACGTACGGCATACATATACGCACATATGTACACACGTAAGAGGCGTTAGAGGTGGTCTATGGAAGCGTATATATACGATTGCACGGCCGTGAGAGGGGAGCGTCACGGGTGTTGGTGGGTGTTGGCTTGCTACCTGCATGCGTATGATCGCATACTTTTGAACAAACGCATCTCTGAATACAGCCCCTATACCCTACTGTACCTGAAGTTTTCTGACTCACTACAACAGAAAACAAAATTATAAAGAGACATTAAGCAGGTGGCAAAGCCATAGATTGCTGCAAGGAACGGGATTTAATGCCGTGATTTATGCAAATTATGTCATTAAGCCCCACCCATGTCAATCACTCCTGTAATCTCTAGTGTTTCAGGGGGATGGGCGGGGCTTGATGACATCGTCAAGCCCTGCACATCCCTAGTAAGGCTAGGGATTACAGTATTAATTAATGGCTAGTGGGGCTTGCGGGAGCTTAGTCGGGAGAACTGGCCAAATTTCGGGAGTCTCCCGGATATTCCGGGAGAGTCGGCAACCCTGGGATAGATGTACACAGCATTGTGAGTAACCCATTATAAAACTTCATAGGCATTAAAAGTAAAATGAAAGGAAATGACAAGCAGCACAGGACTGAAACTATCAGTGTCCATAATTAATAATGTCAGGTACTGATTGTGGAAGTTTAAATTTGTATAAATATGGTGGTACTAGAGGTAAATGACTAATATTGATATAACAAAAATGGACAAGGGCATTCAACCTTAAGTTTATTAGTTAAACATGTCCACTTAATACACATATTAATAAATACACATACTAATAAAGCAGCAATTAGCATGTAGAAAGCACTAAAACAGATACAAGAAAGGTCAAGAAAATGATTTCCTCTAAGAAAACGCTTAAGAGTAAGAAAAGAAAAGGACCTGATGGAACATGCTAGAAATGGAAGCACATCTGATACCCCTTTCACATCGCACTAAAAACCCGGGTTTTTGCCGGGGCAAGCCGCAAAAACCCCGGGAAAGGCTCAGTGTGAAAGGGTCTGGGTGCCTCGACCCAGGTCTAATGACCAGGGAATTCAGCACGGGTGAAAAGAAGGGTTATTCCCGGGTCGATCCCGGGTAGGCGTGCAGTGTGAAACGCACAACCCGGGTTTTTAAACCTGGGTTGCACACCAAGAACCTGATTGGAGGTCTAACGGCACACAATAGTGATGTCAAATAAATGCTGGCTAGGCAAACAGACGATAATAGCGCATTGGAAGGACGAGGAGGTTTGAGAGCTGCTGAGCATTCGTGGGGAGGAGGAAATACAGTATTAAATCACCGGAACAGTTAAAGATGCAACAGTTTATTATAATATTTCTAAAATATTAACAGACTGGGGCATCAAAATATCGCAAAAAGTAGTTAATAAGCTGAAGGCTTTAAGAAAGCAGTACTCAAAGGTCCATGATCAGCGGAGAAGGAGTGGAGCTGGGCGCATGGAATGGCAGTTCTATGACCACTGCAATGTTGTTTTCGGACACTCTGCATTGGCAAATCCAATATCTCTATCCTCCTTAAGTGGCACAGCAACCCCAGAATGCTCACAAGTGAGTATGGGGAGTACGGCGTCAAGGTCCATTTCGCCCCTCATGTTTTATGAGTCTGAGAATGACGTTATGGAATCTTCTGCTGTAACTAAGGACAGTCGCAATAGTTCCGCAGAAGACGTGGAGACACAAGACTCGCCTTCTTCTGAACCATCTCCACTGTCTGAGGGAATGCGGGTGTCTGAACAGGCTTTATCAACTACAGCATTACGTGGCAACAGTAAGTTCAAAATGTTTCTTTTTTTTATATTTCTTTGTGTTTTTTTTAGTGTTTTTTATTTGTAGGGTAGTCATTTTTTTAGGTTAGTACATGACAATAATAATTAAACAACTTTTACTTATTCAATGTCCATATATCACATCCAGCCCAATGCCAAATGTCAAAGCTAAAAATCCAGTCCAATCTTATATACAATTAAAAACAATTTACAAAAAATGTTATCTTAAAAAAAGTCCCTAAAAACATATTTGTTGCAGCGTGAAGTTTGTGCAGGAGGAATGATGCCTCAAGCACATAGGCTTACACCACTGCTTTTTTTTAAAAAAAAACATACTATTGTGAACCTATGTTTGTATGGGTAACTAATGTGCTGTTATCTTTTTTTACCCATTTCTCTAGTTTACAACGTGCCCAAAAAGAAAAAGAAGCAAACCAATATAGAAATCCATGCAGGACCAAGAGGATGTGCGTTTACAGCGCTTTTTCCAGCATGAGCGTGACCTACAGAAAGAATTCCTATCCCAGATTATGGGTGTGCACGAGCGGATAAATCGTGAGTCACACGGTTTTTCTTGACCGTATTTTAACTCGGATGCATCCACCCATGCAACAACCACATACCCCTCCACCCTACCAACAAGAAGGAAGCTACACCTTTTCTAGAGGGAAACATTCTTTCCCACAACATATGGGAAACAACCAAAACGCACGTCACCCTATTCATCCTACTGTGTACCAAGAACATCACAGAGAGTGCCCTCCATCTACACAAGCTGCCACGGGGTTCCAACAAGCTGAGGGCTCTACGCCAGTTCCCAATGTGTACCCGCCCAGTGCCCATAACACCGAATACCAACCTGCAGCTGTAAACCCTGATTACCCAAATTACCAGCAGTTATACATTTCATTATTTTACTAGTTAGTACTAGTTGATACTTTCAAAAGCACTTTGTTTGTTATTGTTCTATTTTAAATGGTATTTTTTACTGATGTTACTATGTACAGTTCTATGTTCATTTGTACAGTGTTGTGTGTAAATAATGCTGTGTAAAACATTATTTTGATAAAGGCATTACACAATGCAACTTTTTTCATTAAGGTTTTTATAACAGTAGAAATGTGAACGTAAAATTAAAAAAAAAATGTTCACAACAACCGGTGTCCGTTTACTGTGTGAAGGAAGAAAGGTGGAGATGGTGTGTCGTATAAGTTGAGCACAGCTGTTTGGTCGCTCACCCTCGCTTGAGGTTACATCCGGGGAATCCAGTAGTTCAGATTCTTGTATGTTATGCTCTGGTAGAAACTGCTCCTTTTGTATCTCACAGATGTTATGGAGTATACAGCAAGCAGCAACTACATGCAGCACCAGCTTGATGTCAATGTCATTGCACTTCATTAATCTCCGCCACCGCCCTTTCAAACGGCCAAATGCATTTTCTACCACCATCCTTGCAGAGCTGAGAGTGTGGGTGAATCGTATTTGTTCCGCTGACAGTTGATGGTGTCGGTAGTCGATGAAGTGGGTAGGCTGCGTCCCCAATGAGATGTACAGGGATCTCCACACCATTAACAATCTTTGATTTCTGAAAATAAATAACAAATTACGTTTAGGTCATGCATTTGGCAATTATTATCATAACGCATAGCATGCAGATACACATGTGCTGCCTGAAAAAGGAAAACTTTTTTTTACATACACTACTAAACAAGGGACTTAAAGTCCCTAATACATTTTTAAACGTAGAATAGATAACAAACAAATACACAACTGATAATTATAACAAATGGGAAAGCTGACAACATGTATGTTTACCTCTCTTGGAAACAACCATCCATTTTGAGTCTGCTCTGCAATGTTGAACAGTTCAGAATTGGCCAACACTCGGGCGTCGTGCGATTGGTCCAGGCCAGCCAATAAACACATCTGTGAAACTAAAAATAAAATTTATTTAGCAATTATGTAAACAACACATTATAATTCACACTCACATTTTAAATAATGCTTACCAGTAATTGTGGTCCACTACAGCCTGTAAAATGATCAAATGCCAGCCTTTGCGGTTGTAGTAATCCGCTGGGTTCTCCACAGGGGCAATGATGGGTATATGTGTCCCGTCTATGGCTCCAGCACACTGCAGATATCCACGCTGCAGAAATCCAGCTATGGTGTCATCTAATCGCTGTCCTTGAGTTAAGGAAATGAAGCGATGGTAAAGGGCTTCTATTAATGCCTCTGTCACTTCATGCACACAGTGGATATCTCCACACCAAACAAACAGGGGATTGTGCGGTATTCGTCTCCTGCTCGGTGAAACGGGTCTTCTGCAGTTTGTGGGCTGTCTTGTTAATACTGGTGTGATAAGGTCCAGTACATACTTAAATGTTGCATGAGACATTCTGAAGTGTGCCATCCACTGTTCGTCCTCAATAGCTTCCACGGTACACCAGAAAGCTTCTCCATGACTGTGGTCTTCTGGCCCACATGCTCCAGTTTGTCAGTGTGCTCAATCTCATTATGGAGGTAATGCTGGACGTGATAAAATTTTTCCTCCTGCGCAGATATTGACGTCGAGTATTCTCCCTCTGCGCCACAAATTGTGACTTTCTCCTCTTAAAATGACGCTGTGCAATCTGGCACAGCGTCAGCAGCTGCATCAGGCTCTCATTTGCTGTATGAAACAGCAAATTAGCAGAAAAAACAAGAAGCTCATGGCTATTCAGCACCATCTCGTCGGCCATTTCTGCAAAACTATGCTGTTACTATCACCACCAACTACTGACATCATCTTTGTGAGCAAAAAGTAAAGTCCCCTTTAGATGACATCATTTGGTCAGCCAATAGAAGATCCATTTTGGATGATTGACATTTCATTGCTGTGTGAAAGGGTCTGACCCGGGAATTTACCTGGTCACAGCTGCAGTGTGAAAGGGGTTTTCATTGTTGACATGGCAAAAAACACGGCAAAGACCCGGGTACAAAGAACCAGGTTATTGCCAGGGCGGTGATCTGAAAGCGGTATGAATCTACCATTATAATATATATTATTAATATATTTTATATTATAAAGGGGCGCATTGATTAAGCTAAGAAAAAGAGAAATATGAAGCAAGAGGCAATGTGCTTTGTGTTTTCTGTCTCTGAGCAGTTTACAATTTACACCAGAGAAATTATTTTCATTAAGATGAAGCAGCAATGACAGCTGCTCAATATCTTATAAACACCCAGTTAGGTCGAAACAATGTTCCATTGAGAATCCCACCAATTTATAAACAACACGAGACGGTCTTCAGTTTCCTGTGGGATGACATCTTTAATTGTGCATCGTGTGTCTCCTTTCTCAGACACACGGGAAGGGATATTTAAATGTTGTAAAAGGTGTGGCAAAGAATTCATTTAGAATGGGGGGGGCATAAATTTATCTTTACACTTCATTTTTTCGTTTATCTTAACACAAGAAAGACTTATTAGAACTAAAGCCAGTCCTATGAAAACTTCAATACTACTTCTTATAGCTTCTCAAGCACCATGTTTCTGTGTAGCATGCACAGTCCGGTGGTTCTCTGACATTGACTGCAACCAGGTTTTCACCTTTCAATATTGTACTAAAGGTGCAATCTGTATCGGACTGGGGAGTGTAGGGCCCATTGGGAGAATAGGCCTGATCTAAAACAACGCTTGTGAGCGAATTTATGCGTGGCGGAGACTTAAAATCGTGTTTTGGTAAGTACTGCGCATGTGCACCATAGAAAATACGCTCAGTAACGTAGTGTAATTGTGAACGTATGGGCCATTCACGTATGTGTCACGTAAATACTTACGTGTGGGCGTGCCAATTTTACGCGAGTCCAAAATACGTCTGAAATACGTTAAGTAGGCGGGGGTTTGTATTTAAAGTGTACAGTATGGGCGTGCTTAGCTGCGTAAATACGTGTTGCCCATACGTACGTGTGCGGATCACTGCGGTTATGTTGCCAAAAGTTAAGGTAGGGTTTGAAAAGCGTATCTTGACAAAATACGTACATTCAATGGGTGTGCCAAGGGGTGTGTATAGAAGATACGCACGCGTAAATACGCTACGCGAGTAAACGTACGGCAAACGTAGTTCTGGATCTACCCCAATATTGTGATGGCAGCCTATCACAAAGTCAAAGGGTGTGGCCAAAGATCATAGCCAAAGATAGTTGTAACACTCTTCCTTGCCAATGTACTGTACCCACAGACTGCTTTAACAGCTCAATGTGACAAGAATGTGTTATACTTTGCACAGTTATAGTGACCTACATAATAAAGATAAGTATCCTATTTACAAATATACCTCACAGACAGCCATACAATAAAGATGACAGACTGCATCCTAGTTATCAATTTACAATACACTTCACTGCCCATTTATGACTTGAACTATCCTTTCCTGCCTCTGTATGCCTCCAGCCATACTTTTTTGACCCTGTATGTCTCCAACCATTCTCTTCTGTCCCTGTATGTGTCCAGTCATTCTGTGCTCCTGTATGTGTCTAAGCATCCTGTGAGCCCTTGTATGTGTCCAGCCATCCTTAGACATAACAGAATATAATACAAAAGATCTCCTGTATGGCAATGTTTACGCCTTTTGGGTCTAGGGTTATTTAATCATACATCCAGATTGTCTCCCTTTGTGCCAATTTCTTTTTTCTATCTCTCTTCTGTTACATACAGAAAGACTTGCTTAATCCTAATCCCCCTCAAGCCTTTTGGACTGGGCCTTGACAAAGTGATTGGAAACACTATGGACTCAATCTGCCTGTGTTCCAAAAACGTGCACATCTGGGGCTAGGGCAATTGTTTTGGATCAGGTGCACTTGTACGGGCATGTCCCTACTGTATATTGACCTCATTCCTCCTCCCCTTCCTGCTCACTTCACGCCCTTCAAAATCTGTAGTTGCGCTCAGATCTGAAATTGTCATGACTGCGCGCTCTTCAGTTCTGAGCATGCACAGTAGAAAATCCAGCAGAGAAACTTCACGTCAGCTGGCGTATGTACCCTCACCTCTGGATTGAGCCCTATGTACTCCTAACTTGTCAGGACACACCCATGGTAGACCCACATTTTTTTAAGGCAATTTAAACACCATGTGCAGCCTTAATTTACCGTGCGTAGTTTCCCTTTTAAGTATGGATTTTGTAAAACGTCCCTTTACAGCCTGATTTAAACCACTTTACCTAACTTTCTATGGAGGCAGCACTGTTATGCCTCTTCTTTATTAAATCACCATGGGCGGACGTTGAGGATCGGATCCAGACCGCCACACGCTTTCTGTACATACAGGGGTCTGGCAGTACAAATGAGAGAGAGGAGTGGACTCTCTGGTGCGGGCTTTAAGCCTGCCTTAAGTGAAATGTGCGGATCAGTGGTCCATACGACCGCTAATCCGCTCATAAATGTTAAAAACCACCCCCACTGTACAATTTAAATGCTCCCCCCAACCACCAAGGCGGGCGGAGGGGAACAGAGCCCATTTGTACTAGGTACGTTAGTGTTTCGTTTATAAAACTAGTGTAACATCTAGAGGGCGCATGCAGAAAATTTTATAAATACGCCTGTGAATCAGGTTCTATGTGTAAGCGCCTCACCAATATGCAAAATACATTCTCTTATTCGATTTTTTGGCGGGCACAAGGTATTTCCGATGTATTGAAAATCACACATAAAGTACAGCTGAGCCCCCCACATGGGTGTGTGCCCAACTCCTCATGTGTAGGAGATATACATGGGGGATGGGCAGAGGCATGCTAACTGTACAGTAAAG
>WWET01004675.1:74881-87260 GCA_011038615.1 Limnodynastes dumerilii | reverse complement strand
AATTATTTTTATTGTGTTAGGGGCGATGGGGGGCTTAGTGTTTTTTATTATTGGTACACAGGTGTAATTATTTTTATTGTGTTAGGGGCGATGGGGGGCTTAGTGTTTTTTATTATTGGTACACAGGTGTAATTATTTTTATTGTGTTAGGGGCGATGGGGGGCTTAGTGTTTTTTATTATTGGTACACAGGTGTAATTATTTTTATTGTGTTAGGGGCGCTGGGGGGCTTAGTGTGTTTTATTATTGGTACACAGGTGGAATTATTTTTATTGTGTTAGGGGCACTGGTGGCGATATTGTTTGTTAGTGTGGCGGTGGTGCAATGTGTTTTATTTTATGTTTGCGTGTTTTTTATTTACTGTAAACAATGGTGAGCCAAGCCATCAGGCTCTGATGTTTTGCAGGCGCAAAGACCTTCTACATGCACTTTACTATGTGCATGTAGAAGAGTCTTTGCACGATACTAAACATCAGAGCCTGAATAGACGTAGGTGGTGTGGTGTTGGCGCTATGCTAAACATCAGACAAGGCGTCTATTCCGGCTCTCATGTTTAGCATAGCGCCCAGACCTTCTACATCTATTCCGGCTGTTTTGCAGGCGCCCAGACCTTCTATATGCACTTTGCTATTTGCATGTAGAAGGTCTGTTGGCGCGATGCTAAACATCAGGACCTGACCAGACGCCATGGGAGTCGGGATTATAACTGTAAGTACTTATTGTGGGGTATTGCTTAGCGGGAGGGTTTTTAAATTGCCGGTATTTTTTTTTGCCGGTAACTTTAATGCGTCAGGATTTTTTGGGTGCCGGGATTTTTTAGTGGCCGGTATTTTTTAGGGGCCGGTAATTTTTTGGGCCGGGATTTTTGGGGTGTCGGGATTTTCACCGCCGGTATTTTTGGGGTGTCGGGATTTTCACCGCCGGTATTTTTGTGGTGTAGGGATTTTCACCGCCGGTATTTTTGTGGTGTCTGTATTTTTGTGGTGTCGGAATTTTCACTGCCAGTACCCTCGTGGAGTTATTTTTAACGTCGGGATTTTTACCGTCGGAAATTAGTACTACACCCATTGTTATACAACATGTGACTTGATTTCTACCTGCTTTCTCTGGCCCTTATAAATTTAACATTCTCAGTAGTATGCTCCAATCCAGATCCAAAATTTACATTTAACAATTAATAATTAATAAATAAATAAATAGTTTAATATTAATAGAATTTTTTTGACCCACAAGGAAGTATCTGTCATTTAACCAGGGGGGAGGTGGCATGCCTTGGGAACATCACACATGGGAGGCTTAAACTTACCTGTCGCCGTTGGACTCTTTGAAGATACTGCAGTCAAGAGATCAATGGCTTCTCACTGCAAACTGAAAAAATGTGACAGCAGTCGTCGCTTCATTGCCGCAAAGCGATCTGTTGAAAAACGTATCATTGATCAGTAAACTACACCAGTCCTTAGTTTCCAAAAATGCTTTCTGAGTATTTTTAATCAACTTAAATTCAGCATTGACTGCTTTATATCCTAACGCTTCCAGCAAATATTACTTTGAGCTGTTTATATTTCATATATAAAAATTTTTCTTAAGAGGCAGATGTCATATTATTGTGGTATAAGTGTAGCGTAGCCCAGAAACATGTAAGTTAATGAACCATATTACAGGAATGTATATAGTACAATATATTATCTTGACTTTACAGTCATTTTTACATATATAGTTAGCATCCTAAAAGAATAAAGCCAACACTGTGTGTCATCTGATTATATTTACATATCAGGTGCTCTCCTGTCTTTACAAACACACACTGTAATGAGCAGATCATTGAGGCACATCCAATTAATCTTACTTATACAGAAAGTAGGCACACAATTAGTTGATTGGTTGAAAACTTTTCAGTTGCTTGTGATCATTTATAGGCATGTCAGCCATCCTAACATTAATCAATGAAGATTAATATATGTAACGAACAAAGTTTGTTTAAAATGTCATAAAGATAGTGATGTGTAGTGTACCAAAATATTTTTACATGGACTGATGCAATGACTAGAAAGAGCAAACACAATATCTGGCATTGTGTGACAGTTTGTTTTCATCGACAACTGAATTACTTTAAAATGTATTAAAACACAATGGAGCTGATAAACAACTTTAACACTAATCCACTGTTTAAAGCATGTGCAACCTATCCAGAATTCCATCATTAAGAACTCTGGAGACATCGGGGTAGATCCAGAGCTACGCTTCTAATACGTTTCCTAGCGTAGTGTCTTTGAGCCAGATGTTGATCGGGCGTCCGTAGGAACAGTGTAGGGACGCTGGAGGAAGCGTCCCCCTAGCGTCCCTACGTTAAGGTTAATGAAGGTGGGCAGGGGGAGGTAATATAAGGAGGGAGGGAGAGCTCAGCGGTAGTACGCTTGTGTGCGAGCATATTACCCAATGCTTACGCCGGCTGAAGTTAGGGTAGCCTTCAGCCAGCGTAAGCAATGGGAAATACGCCTGCACAGGGGGAGTGTCGGGGAGAGTGGACGCCGATAGGCTGTGCTTTAGTAAGCACAGCGCATCGGCGTAGGTCTGGATCAGGCCCTTTATGTGAGCGTATATTTTAAGCACTCCCCTAGGCATGTATGTACTTTGGCCGTCTTACGCTTTCCAAACCATACCTTTAACTTTTGTCAGCGTAACCACTCATGTACATAGAGCCCTCGCGTAGTTACGCCCCTAAGCACGCCAACACTGTACCATTTAAATGCTTCACTCCGCCTTCGAAGCATAATTACGGTAGACGTATGTTTGGCACACTCCAACGTAAGGAGATACACTACTGATACGTGAAAGGCCCTTACGCTATGAGTTACATGGCGTAACATCTGCCCCATGCATGAGCAGTAAGTACTAATGAGTGAACTTGCGCTAGCGGCAAGCGTAAATTCACTTGCAGACATTATTCTGGATCTGCCCCATCATACTGAAAAGGAGCACTTATTTTAAACATGAAAACAAATGTGTTTAGGCTAAGAGGTGTAATGCAGCAGCCTATACAAGTTGCTACTGTACAGATGTAAAAATAAAAAAGTCTGTATAGTGTAGGGCTGCCGACTTTTTACTTCTTCCCTTCTGTCAATTACAGGGGTAAAAAAAAGATGCCAGTATAAGGGCAGGGCTTGATGATGCAATTTATGCAAATCATGTTCTAAAGTCCTGATCCCTGCCCAATCCTTAGTAACACTAGGGCTAGCAGTGTTGATAGGCGGGGGCAGGACTTGAAGCTGTACTTTGCATTAATCCCAGCCTCAAGACAATTGAGGGAGAATTGCCAGCTCTTCCGGAATAACTATGAATACTGGCATTACATTAAGGAAAATCTTTTCTGTTTTACACTTAAGATTTTTGGAGGATTTGCAGGGAATTCGATCTGCTAATGTCCTTGCAGCAGCAGTAAACTGCCCACTTTCTCATTTAAATATAGAGGAACACACCATTCTGCTAGCACATAGCACATGTAAGTGAACACAGGCGGATTGGTCACTTTGGTTCCGTCAGTCTCTGCTCATTCCCGTTCTGCACATACACATTGTGAATACACACTGCACTTACACCTAAATTGTAATCTAGTAGACGTCAATGAATTCATCTTGTAAAGACAACTGATTGTTCCAGGTTTTATTTAGTTATCTCCTAGTAAAAGTAGCACATTCATGTTTTTATCTCTACTCAAGAAACAACTTCTTGGGGCAAGATTTACTAAGCTGCAGGTTTGAAAAAGTGGAGATGTTGTCCATAGCAACCAATCAGATTTTAGCTGACATTCTCTAGTATGTAAAAGTGAGAGCTAGAATCTGATTGGTTGCTATAGGCAACATCTCTTTTCAAACCTGCAGCTTAGTAAATCTAGCCCTTGGTGTGATGTTAGTACTTTGGGCTCCTTACAGTACTTGCTAATACTTTCTATAGCTTCTGTTTGACTGAATTGGCTTGTATATACTAAAATGTCATCTTTTATGACGATTTAACTTTTCGTCACTTAAATAACGTCGATTTGGAGCCAAAAAAAGTCATTTAAATATATGTTTATAAAAATGTTTTTAAATGTGAAAAAACCAATGTGCTGCATGCTATTAACCCTTAGCATGCTGGCGCATATAGTACTAGAAGGCGCAGCATGCCCATGTGTTTCAGGGCATGCTGTGCCTTTTAGTGCTATAAGCGTCAGCATGCCAAGTGTTAATGGCATGCTGCACTATGTATTATGTGTCCAATTAAAATGTAAAGTAAACCCTTACTAGTGTGTGCACAATATAGTATGAATAACACCTTCATAGTTGCCCCTTAAAGAGAATTGCTCCGATACATGTTAAAGAACTAGTAGTGCCCCGATACATGATAAATAAATAGTATCGCCCGATACCTTATAAATAAATAGTATTGCCCCAATACATGATAAATAAATAGTATTGCCCTGATACATGAAAAATAAATAGTATTGCCCAGATACATGATAAATAAATATTATTGCCCCGAAACATGTCTTCAATCTTCCAGTGAGTTGCTTGAAGACATCTGAAGGTTCCTTTTAGGATCTTCTTTCTTCTGCTGGTGTGATGCTGGAGGCCGGTCCTTCTCCTTCAGGGTTCTGTTGCTAATGAAGCTTCAGTCACTAGAGGTTCCCCTTACATAACCTAAACTAAATAGACACACACACCCTGCTCTTTTTTTTGATGATTTTTTTAGGGGATTTTTAAGCGGTTTCAGCGATTCAGCTAGTTCCAAATTTCCTAAAAGTTATCGCCAAAAACGGCGATTTAATTAAAATAGGCTTTAGTAAATTTACCCCTTTCTCTCTACTGTAATAGATGAGAATCACACTCTTTGCACTGATTTCCATCTCTGTGAGAAAATGAATAGCTACCGAGTGCCTTTGTTCACATGGGAGTTGTTGTAAGAAGCTGTGTCTTGTTAACCTTTTGTCAGTAGTGAATCTCAATTGATTTTTAGTGCAGAAAATAAAGTCCAATCACTGATGATCAGTGTAATATTTAGGGTCCACTAGCTTGTTACCAGTGTACTTTAGGAGACTCAATTCCTGGTGGCCAGTGCACGATATAGTCAATTATCCCTTGTAAGCAAGTGTTTTCCAATTACTGGTATCCAACACAAAAAATAACCTAGCTTCTGAGGGCAAGCTTAAAATATATGGAAAATCTCTAAGCCTTTAGGACCTACAGTGGCTCAAGTGATTAGAACTTCTGCCTCACAGATTCCCAGACAAGGCTTATGTGTTTGTAAAGAGCTTAGTTTCTGGAGACATGCACATATAATTGGCTATTGACTAAAACCATAGTCTGTGTCTCTCTGTGTCTGTTGTCAAGTGAATAACAAAAAATTCTCTATACAGTGCTGTGGAATTAGTGGCACTATATAAATGATAAATGATGATGATGATGGAGTCCATGATTCCAAAGTGTGCAATATAATGTCTTATACAAGTACAAAATACAAATATAGCCAAATGTGCCCATGTTGGCATATGTTAATGTACTAAACTAAACTACTGAGGCTGCTTAGTGTGAACAGTGTAAACAAAGTTTTTAATTTTTTCTGTATTGACATCTTGGGCCTCATTTACTAAGGGGCGATTTAAATGTCCCCTAAAAATCTTTGGCGGCGTATTTTTCAAAAAAAAATTGCCAAATTTACAAAGGGGCGCTTTTCAATCTCCAGTGATGTCTGGCTGATTTTTAAAGGCAAAGAAAGGTTCTGGCTCTAGATAATGAGACTGTTAAGTTATAAATACTCAATAACCAGACAGTGCTACTACTACGGCAAAACAACATATAAATCCAAGGAAAGAAACACAGAGCCGTATATAAATAAGGGCACAAATGTCTGGGCTAATTTCAAATTGCAAACATAGTATTTTTATTATAACAAATACAGCGAACTTTAGTTAAAAGAGTAGCTACATCAATACAAACATATGTCAATAAAAATGCAGGTCCAATAACCTCATCTCCTTAGCAAAATATGATAACATTTGTAAATATGTATCAACCAATTTATGTATAACCAGCTTAACACATTAGTGGATATTCTATATCAAATAAATAAACTTGTTACATAATCAGACTCAGCAATGTCCTAACAATAATGGTAACACCAGGGAATGGTTCCAAACATCAATAATATAGACGGCTATACCAATTTTCCAGGTTAACAAATGTACACACACCACAGATAAACAAACTAAGTGTGTTGAAATGTGGGCTTTATATGATCCAATGGGCCTGATCCAGAGCTACGATGTTACTAGCGACGGCGGCCGTAGCTCTGGATCAGGCCCAATGTCCTGAGAGTAGCGGTAATTTCGCTACGACATCACCTATTCGTATATCAGATCACAGAACTTACCCTACTCTGGAAAATAAACAAAACTGGAAAAAAAGTAAAAACCACCTCACGGTGGCACTTCACTCCGCGGAGCAGCTATTTTTCCCTCATGGTCACCGATGGTAGGTATGGAGCGAACACAATCAGAAGACTGCACAAGGAGCCAGAGTAAACAAGAAGGAGGACGTGGGCCGCATCACAGACCACCTGACGTGCGTTTCGCTGTAACACTTCCTCAAAGGTGAGTACTCATACTCTGCCCGGGAGACTCTCAAAATCCTGGGAAGTCAGAGTGAAGTGGATTCAGAAGACCGCTGCGGAAGAGGAAGGAAAGAGGGAGAAAAAGTTAAGAATAAAGTAAAGTGGCTGAAGAAATATGCTGGGGAATGGGGGCTGGAAATATATGCTTGGAGAAATTAAAGGGGGCTGGAAAAATATACTGGGGAATACTGAGTGGGGCTGACACAATATGCTGGGGAATACTGAGTGGGGCTGATACAATATGCTGGGGAATACTGAGGGGGGGGGCTGGAGAGATATGATGGGGATACTGAGCGGCTGCAGAGACATGGGGCCTGATTCAGAGGCTGAAAATAAGAACTTAAAGTTACACCTGGGCTAAACCATGTTGATTTCAGGGGAGCATTTGTTGCAACAGTATTATAGTTAAAAGGTGATGTTTCTCAGCTCAAGTCTAATTAGCAGTTTAAAAGTGAAGCTGATCAGATATCTGTGTGCAATAAGTAAAAGCAAAGCATTCTCCCTGCATGCATAGAATAACATTAACTTGACTCCCCCTGAAATCAACATGGTTTTGCCTAGGTGTAACTTTAAGTTCTTATTTTCAGCCTCTGAAAATTTACCCACGATGGGTAAATTGGGGGGCTGCAGAGATATGATAGGGAATACTGGGGGCTGGAGACACATGATGGGAATACTGGGAGGCTGGAGACACATGAAGGAGAATATTGGGAGACTAGACACTTAAGGGGTACATTCAAGGGGGAGAGATTGGATGAATATATACAATGTCCACGTACATAAACTGGATAACTAAGTGCTTACAAGGCTGTGGTTCTATTGTATTAAACTTTTATTCACTTTACACAAGTTAGTTTTCTTTGATATGGTTTATAGCACATATGAAATTTAGCTATTTTAAAGGGTTTGTTTGTATCACTAATTGAGGACATTTGTGCACAATTCTATGTTTTCAAGTTTTGTTAGCTAAAGTAAATATAAGGTTATTTCAGGGAATAATCTTTGTTAAATTATTTAAAGGCATAATTTATTTTATTTAAAGTTGAGCATGGTACTTATTGTTAAATAGTTATTTATAATTCTTTACTGAAGTTATTTATTTGAATGTTTGACTGTTTTTTATAATAAATAAGATTTGACTTTTGAAATGTGTAAGTGATTACTTTGCAGGACACCTATACATAAACCATATATATATATATCAGTCCAAAAAACGGCACTCAAACTTGTATAACAATGTGCTGAGTTGCCAGCAGGCAGCAATAGACATCCAATGGTAAATGCGGCACTTACAGACTTATACAGTTTTAAATACTTTGTTTATTCCGATGTTTCAGTGATCAAGTCACTTTCATCAGAGACAGGGATGTATTTACCATTAGGTAGGACCACCGCTTCCCCAGACAGATTCCGGTCCTTATTCACAGAGTGTTCAATCTAAAATAGTAAGCAGAGTAGGGAGCGCTTCATGGTGCAATACTCCAATTTATTCAGCCCCTCAGGGTCAAACCGTTAAAACATACCAGATAAAATCAGATCTCAAACACATAAGTAGGTAAACAATTGCGGCTACTTCACCGGTGGGCGCCCAGCGTTCTGGAATGTCCATGTTAGTGCCGCCTCTCGCTGACAGAAACAGAGCGGTTGTTTCCCACGTGTGAATTGTTTTGGTCCAGTGCACAAAGGGCGGGCTCTAGCACTTGGGAGGATATAAGCATTGGACTTGTGAGAATGGTCCTGTCTGTTTGAGAAAACCATGGATGTCACAAAGAACAATCTGTATTCTTGCTTAATAGGGCTTTCGTGCTTTGGCTTGCTCAAATGGGTCAGCATCCAGACCTCCACCGATATGGTCATTTTCCGCTGGTAAGGAACAAGAAACAATAACATTTTCTGTGTGCGCATGTGCACACAAAGCATTGTCATTACAGATCTAGGGCCTACGAAAGTGTGCCCAAGTTACGCACTCCTAAGGATAATGTAATCAATCTGGCACTCCCCTCACATGCACGTAACTTACCTGACTTACCTGACTTCACAACCCTGCCTTAACTTTTTCTAGTGTATCTCTGGTCATACGTGATTCCTTTTTGTACATAAATGCCTAACCCAGCCCGCACTGTACACATGCCTCCCTCCACCCACAATGCATATTTTTGGCTTGTGTAGGGATGTCACGGCCTATCATACCAGTTACGTACAAGATACGTGCGATCAAAGTTACGTCTACCACGTGCATGCACAGTGCATTCCCACAGCCAGATTTAGACCATCCGGATTCAGGCTTCCATAATGGAAGTGTTTATGACAGCAGGGCAGGCATAGGCGGCCCACGGCATAGGCCGTATAGGCGGCCGCCAATGGCCCCGCGGGTCCCGGGGCCCCGCGCTTTTAAATTTTTACTTCAAAAGCAATTTTTACTTCAGAAGCAAGTACAGGGCCGCCAGGNCCGCGCGGGGCATTCGCAACCAAAATGCAAGCCTGGCTGCCAGTGGCCGCCAAGCTTGCAAAAAAAAAAAAAAAAAGTTTAATTATTTTTTCAAAAAATGTAAAAGAAAAAAAAAGGGTCCTTTTTTTTGGGGGGGAAGGCGGTCCGCCTAGGGCCCCGCAAACCCTAGGGCCGCCTCTGAGGGCAGGGTGAGGTGGGATGCATACAGGGGGCTGATTCAGAGCTGCACTTATACCTTCTTTTAGGTGCAAGTGTAGCCCTGAGCAATACCATGTTGAACTGCAACGAGGGGAGGAATTTTACAAAGCAGATTAGAATTGAGAGGAGAAGTTTCTTCGCTCAACTCTAATTTATAGATTACACATAAAATTATGCAGTATTTGAGTTCTATGTGCAAAAATAAAGTATTTTTCCTGCATACAAAAGAATTAAAATGAATCAGCGCCCCTCACATTGCAACATGGTTAAGCTTAGCTGTACACTTGCACCTGTTTTGCCCTTACTCCCGAACTCTGGATCAGCCCCGTAGTGTACAGAGGGTAGGAGGACACGCCGTTACCAGACGTTTAGATTGGTTCTTTGTGTTATGATTTACTAGCGCTGCTCACATACTGGGTTTGGTTTATTTATGCTTACTGAGATTGGGAAAACCAGCCATGTGGCTGCCTTTAGTGATAATTGAAGCACCTTTTGTGAATGGATTTATTTGCCATATAATACAGTTCACCATATTGTATTAATTTAAAAGCTGAGTTTTTGCTCCATGGGCATTATTTCTGCGACAATCACTAATGTATGTGTATACACTATGTATGTGTATACATATACTAATGTACGTGAATGTGTATACTATATTTACTTATTTGCTTTCTTGACCTATGCAGCATCTATAAAATTAAAACCCACATCAGATGCTTCTTATCTGATCTGATGGCAGGGTCAGACAGATCTTCTATATAAATCTTTTTATTAAGCACTGGCAATTGGCTACTGCTGTTGTCTTCTATGCTTTATCTGCAAGTGTCCATACACAGTTTAACGTAACATTTTCTATGCACAGTCTGTTCTTTATTCAGTACCAGCCTGAGCTGTATATAGAACCAATTTGTTTCCTAGCAATGGTTTGATATCCTTAGTGCCGGCATTTCTTCCTTGTAATTGTGTTCATACATGTTACTCTTTCATAGTCATGCAATTTCTGTATGTCTATTCATCTCTTGTTAAATCCTGCCATTCAAATCTGTCAGATTTAAAGAAATTTTAACTGCTCATTTCTAATTTATATAGACTATTATTGCATAGAATATGCAGTTTTTTAATATCAAAATGAACTTTTCTTGTGCTTGGTTAGGTATAGTTTATGTTCCAGAAAAAAAAGCCCCCAATCATAGACCCAAGCTGCAGTTTTGTGTGTTCTTCATATAGAAATGCAGGTCTGGCAACAGAATTCCTGGGGCCCCGCACAGTCATATTTTTGGTGCCCCCACCCCAGTAGCAGTTTAAACAAAACTGCATACTAGCAACTGCAATTAAATACACATCACAATCTAGTGACCAACCTACAATACACACTACATCCTACTAACTGCCACACAATACTTACTATATAACAGTGACTGCTATACAATATACACTGCATGCTAGTGGGACCACCATACAATGCAGACTGTACACTAGTGACTTCCATACGATACACTCTCTATCAGGGGTTCACAACCAGCGGTACTAGTACCACTGGTGGTGCTTGGACCACTGTCAGGTGGTATTCAAGGCATTTGGGCATTTTGTAAGAAAGTACAATACAAAATGGCCAAAGACATAATTAATAAAACATCTTGGGGACTAAATGGCATATGTAAAAAATGTATGTAGATAGATAGATAGATAGATAGAGATATAAATGGAACAAAAGAGGTCCAGCGTTCCAAACAACGATTATATAACACTATGTGTCAGCACATACATAAAAAGGAGGTTTAGTTCACATCATAGCTATATTGGGTTAAGCTCACCTGCGCAGCGTCAAGATACCTCCTGTAGGTGAGTCCCTATCCATTTGCTATATGTGTACTCAGAAAGTCTGTAGTAAGACACTCCTGCCATTTGAAAAGTGTGCAGCGGCCATATTGCGGAGGGGTCAGGCTCCCAAAGTAAAACTAGTAACAGTAACAAGAAAACACAAGGCTGAGCTTCTAATTCAATATATGAAATGTGTGCAAGTGTATATATAAATGGAAAGTTATAAACTGTGGACCTGATTCACATTTAAGAAGGCTTCCGATTTTAGGTGCGTATATTTAAGAACGCATGAAATGCGCATGCGTAGTAACTTTTTTATACGCTATTTGCGTTGGAGTTAAGTTCTCAAATTCCGCTCTTCGGATTTTAGGTGCGTATTTTAAAGAACGGATCGACAGCACATGTGTAGTAATTTTTCTACGCTTTTAACGTTGGACTTAAGTGAGTAAATTCCATTCTTATGCACTGTGTACCTAAAGTCTCTAGGTTCGCATTAGCATCCGCAGAAATGGGCGTTCTATGAATAAGTAAATAGGACGATACGCAGAAATGGGTGGAGAGAGGCATTTAATTCACGCAACGAAGGCGCGGTTATGCACTTGCGGCCCTACGCAGTGAAATGCGAAACTACAGTTAAGGGAGCCCTATGGCACTCGTAAGTCACATAAGAACCTGAAAACCGGGGACAAGAGTTTCATTGCTATTAGTTGCGTATATTTAGGGACCTATCACGTTCTTAAGTGTGAATCAGGTCCTATGTTAGTAAATCTAACTGGGGGGGTGGTATTGTGGAAGTCCAGTAAGAAGATCATGGCAATACTTAATGTGGGTAATGAATAATGCAGGAATGAGAGTTTTTGTCATGTAAGATATTTTCATATTCTGGAAATGTTTCTTTAGATGTATGCAAAAAGATTTAGAAATGAAAGATAAGTGAGCTTGATGAGTAAGGATTAATGCAATGCTGTCAACAAGAATAGAGAGACTGGATGGGTAACTATGTTGAGTAACATTTAGGATGGTGGGAGGACATCCAAGATAAAATGGCATAGTAACAATCAGTTATGTGGGTCAACAAAGTTAGTGAAAATTGTAGAAAAGAAGAAGTGAAAATGTGGAGATTTTAGCTGACATTCTCTAGTATGTAATTGGAAAGTGAGAGCTAGAATCTGATAAGTAGTTACGGGCCACATCTCCATTTTTCTTTTTCCACAGTTTATATAGTGGATATAGTCAGCATACAGATGATTCTGAAATCCAAATGACT
>WWET01004674.1:89566-110335 GCA_011038615.1 Limnodynastes dumerilii | reverse complement strand
ATGTTTCCAGAGAATATTTAATATTGTTTATTACTCCTTGCCATTTTTTTTTAAAATGATCAGAAGAAAGTGCTGTATTACTGTACACATTGAACAGATCATTTACCAACAATTACAACAGAAGTTATATTTAAACAATGTGCTATATATATACTGTCAGGATTGAGCCAACAAACGTCCATGCAGGCACAACTACTTCACAAAACCCACCTTAGGGAGCTAATATTGAGCACAAGGCCACGTTGATACCTTTAGTTCCATAGCAAAAAAGTGATCTTAAATCAATTTTTCGTTAAGGCAGCGGGAAACCAATGACATAGTCCAGCCTTAAACCTTATAGTCACCCTAACTAATGCAGCCTGTAGCTACTGGGAGCGTGGAAATAGGTAGCCGATCCCAATAGCAATTTTCTATTTGCAGAGGTTTTCAAACAATGATACAGCCACCATTTGCGAAATAGGGCCGGCTGATTATTGGATTATAGACCCACTAACGGAATAATAGCTATCCAGCAGTAGTTCTGTGAAACTGATGTGTACTGTAGCTATATAATCTGCTCTGCCAGTTAGCAATTATTTTGACATACATCCAAGTAAAGACCTGAGAATGGCCATTCCCTACAACGCTAGTTACATGGAGAATGTGAGATTGCATCACATCGTGACAAGGAGCAATAACGGAAAGCATTTTGTAAGATAGAAGGCAGCTCGGAAAAGTCTGTATTCATTTTTCAGGAGGCACATTTAGCCATAGCAGCAGTTTAGGCCCTTTTGGCTGCAGCACAACAAAATGAATGTTTCAATCAACCCAAAAGCGTTCTCATTCGCCTCAAACAGCAACATTTACAACTACAAGACAATGTCCCTTTAGCTGGACGGTCATTTCTCAATGATTATTCTTTATAGCAAACTCTATGCTTATCAGAAAATGTGATAAAAGCAAATCATACCTAGACTTCTAAGTCTGCAGCAAAGGAATATCTGCTTTCTCCTTTACATTTCTACATGTATATGGCGGCACATATCAATGAAGGGCTTGGGTGATATAAAAGCATGGAAGTAGAGAGCACTCGCCATACTCTCTCTCTCATAATGGGATAAGATACAATTAGCACAGAACATATTTATGTGAGAAAAGTTAAAATCACACTGCAAAGATTAAATATAGCTGTGATAAGGAGACAGCGAGTCCCTTACTCTGTCTTGGCCTCCTCTCCCCCGTTCAAACTTTGTGGTGGAGGAACATCTCCTGCTCCAGGTTACCCTGCCTTTCCTCTGAACCTTCTCAATCTCCCTTAATTTAAATGGCTGGTCTCTGTGGTAGTCGACTGGTTGTTAAGAGGCCATTGTTTGTATGTCATTGCATTCTATGAACATGGTTTGAACACTTTCCTTTCTTAGTCCCCTCTACTTATCCTTTTCTCAGTAGCTTCATTGTTTCCACTTGACCTACACCTTTTTTCCCCCCTACTGGTTCTGATAAATAAACCAATCATATTCTGGTTCCCAGATGCTCATCTTGTGGACCTAGAGTAGATAATTAAATCATGATTTGTGTTCTAAAGATGTTACTTAATGTTCGTGAACTGGATTCCGACTTCCCCCTCTTTTTCTATGTGGCTGTAACATATTTTGCACATAACTATGTTATCGGTATGCAAACTTTCCAGACTTCTAACAAATTACACTTAAAACTTTCAACAGGGGGCACGATTTGTGCTTGCAAGTGGGCAGGACTTAGTATTACAAAGAACTGTACAAATTCTGTACAGCCACCATTGTCCATTCACACAAGTTGGAAAATGTAAGGTAGAGTATGGGTCTTGGAAGTCTGCCCATACAAGGGAAGTGGTTATAGGATGTGTGGATAAAGGAGGTCTCTGACAATGGATCCCTGCGAATCCTGCATTCAGATTACCAACCACTGAAAAATAATTTGTTTGGTTCTAGTTCGTTGTTCCTACATGAATTCCTACAATTCTGATGTTTGCAAAATAAAGATATTACAATGGTTTCCAGCGCCATCTAGTGTTCATAAGGCAACATATATATTTATATAGCTATTACTGCACAAACTTTTATTAGCCCAACATAAACAACAGTGTATAAAGTGTTTATAGCCCTCACTGCATGAACTGAGTTGTTGTTACACCTCCTGTCATTAAATAGCATACTTTTGAATTCTTGAGCATGTAATAACAGAGGCTTGTTTGCATAAGAAAAAGTAATTAGTAGCAGAAAGGCAGGAAACATTACTTCTCTGAAAGGGAAGTTAATGGGCTGGATCCAGATTTAAGAAGGAGCTTCAAAGTAAAGTAAGAGTAAAGTTACTCCTGGGCTAAACCATGTTGATTGTAGGGGAGTCACATTTCATCTGTTGCAAACAGTATTAGAGTTGAGAGGTGATGTTTCATATCCCAAGTCTAAATAATAGTGTGATTAGTAAAGCTGTGCAGTAAGCAATTCAAAGATATATCCCTGCATGCAAAGAATACAATTCTATATTTCATCTGTTGCAAACAGTATTAGAGTTGAAAGGTGAGGTCTCCTGGCCCAAAGTCTAAATAACAGTGTAAAAGTAAAACTGGTCAGTATCTGTGTACAGTAAGCAATTCAAAGATATATCCCTGCATGCAAAGTATACAATTAATTTGACTCCCCCTGAAATCAACATGGTTTAGGCCAAGAGTAATTTTCCTCACGTAATTTCAAGCTTCTTCTTAAGACTGGATCCAGACCAACGAGTGTAATAACCTGAGAGCAATGAGTATTAAAGCCTGGAGTAGAGGCTAATACAGGAGAGAATTTTAAACATGCTTGGGACAAAGATATTCTAAATATTGAAAATATACAGACAAACGAAATAAGGTCTGGGATAATCATGTATTTGTAACAAATAAAAAAATGGGCAGGCTAGATGAAATGAGCAGCTCTTACCTGCTGGCAAAATTACATGCAACTATGTTTCTAAATATTTTTTTTTTTTTAACACATCAGTATAAAAGGTAGTGACTATATTGTTTGACAACTTGGCAACCTTCCTTTAACAATGTTTTAAGTGTCAGTATCAGAGCACAACTCACTCCTAGGAGGAAGTGGATGGTGAATGAGGACAATCTGAAAGGGTGACTACTCTGCTTCCTGCAGTGACTGCATGTACATTTTAAATGCAGTTGGTGTAATTCATGATGTGGTGGGTACCAGTGAGCCATCCCTCAGTTCATAATGTTACCAACAACACCTCTGTACCTCTATTAATGCTTACAGTGTGACCCTCATTCATATGAAAGTAATCATACCTTTACAAAAACCAGACATTTATGTAGAAAATACATTTGCTTAAAGCCTGAATGAACTCATAATATGTAAATATAAACTAGTTTTTGTAAGGCAACAGCTATACAATTACAGTTCTCCAATTCTGTTGAAGTATTAACACATTACACATCTTTATGACTAGATTTGATGGATGCCAGGACATGTAATTTAATCACCCCTCACATGGATAATGTTGCTTGAAGGACATGACACACGGTGCACAGCTAATGAGAATATTTAAATATCTAGGTCAGCCCTACATGAATATTTCATGTCAGTCTTCCTCTATTTCATGAATATTTTAGCTGCTCTAACTCAAATAAAATGGTTTGACAACCCTGGATCGATAACAGGCTTGTGAATGGAACTCAGTATGCTCTTAGTGGAGGTTTTCATAGAGCACCTAATTTCCAACCACCGGGTTATGAGAAATCTTGCAGCTACAAGTATATTTCTTATTTATTGTCTTTGGGGGCAATGTATTAGCTTTTGCCAGGAGACAGAAGAGAGATTTTATACAGAGCTCAAAGGACTAAATCCAAACTTACCATAAGTGGTTATTTTCCAACTCTTGCGTTCTGTGCATGTGCATGTCAGTGTGCCACTATTGGCATGCATTGAAGTGCAAGGGGAAGACGATATATTTATACAGTTTAAGTGTGCCTCATGTAAGCCACACTGTCCAGAATTACGATGAGTTGTTTTAAGTGAGGATACATTGGAAATGTCAAGGAAGGAGTCAGGTCAGTTCAGTTTATTCAGTGCGAATAATGTATTTCACTCCCACGAAAAGGCTGAATCTAGCGGGGATCTGGCATCGGAACCCTGATGGATTGAGTTCCACAATAAGAACAGCCGAGTTATATTATTGCAAGGTATTACACTACCCCCAGCCAGCTGCTAGTACAACCCAGCTGTCAATATATTCTGGGGAGAACACGGATTACATAAGGGTTGGGGGCAGGGGGAAATAAACACACACAAATCACTCACATTTATAGGATTCTTTCATTTACAAATCCGGTGTTATTTGCCTAGAATGCCTGTACATATGACCGACACATAAGCACATGTATGTTCTCTGGGCTTCTGCATGGTAATTTCACAAGGCATTTGCTCAGCTCCAGACAGAACTTTTTCTGTATACTGGTTGAATTTTCTTCCTCTAACAAACAAAGCTACAAAGAGGTTAGGACAGCTTCCTACCCTCCAAGTCCTAGAAGTGAGGAGCATGGCTGTGACATCACTGCCAAATCTATAAGTAACATGGACATAGAGGAACAGCAACACAAATGTAACAGGCATCTATGGCTCTGCTTATACGCTTTAATTATTCATTTTACAAACTATGGATTTTAAATCTTTGTTGCTTTAAGAATGTTGTTTAAACAAGATTGAAATTCCCTGAAGAATAACTTCAAACAAAAATATATATTTCTACACCATATATTATTAGAGTAAGAGTGCTAACCAGTATTAGTAGAATAATACAGAGCCGAACCCTAAGATCCATCTTCCTTTATGTTCTGAGCACTCAGATTGAACTGTGACTAACTTTCCATTGTGCGCATGCCCACACAGGAGTGCTACCCACTCATAGCGCATTGCAACCCATACAGAGGAATACACGTTCCAATACCTTAAGACAGAGGGGCTGGGTTACAATCACAAGTGGCTGCGCTTTGGTATTACAATGTATTGGTGTGACCTGTCTGTGTCCTGTCTGTGTCCAAATTTCTGCACCACCATTTTACATTTGCAGGAGTGAGAAACGTTAAGTTAGGCCACGGGTGTCAGAAAGCTGCCCCTGCAAGGGGAGTGGCTATCAATGCAATCACACGGGTGTAAGTATAATTCAGCCCTGCGACCTTGGCTCTTAGTAAAAAGCTAAGGGTGACCTAATCAAGTACTAGCAGAGGTATATGCCAACCCAATGCATAAAAAACTAATTCATTGTACAACCACTGTATGCTTTGTCTCTATTATATCTAAAGTTTTTCTAATCTTTGTAATACCTTAAGTCCCTTACATGTGACAGAAGTTTCATATTACGCATCTAAGTGTCCCCCGGGAACTACAAAGTTACACCTCATTTTGACCTGAAGGGCGCAATGTTCTAATACCCCAGGCTTTCTGCCTCTTATTAGCTTATTCAGTGACACTTACTTGGATAAGATCTAAAATTCCAAGTTCACTCTCTGAGGAGTCCACGCAGAAGACAAAGTACAATGTTGCATAATGTCGATAGATGAGCTTGTTGTCCGACCCACCAATTAACCTGTAAAATTAGAGTTTGGTGATTTTAATTACTAGCTTCATTTGCAGCTGCCACACAGTGGAGAAGTACCATATTAAATGATGAGGCTGACAACAAATCCAGAGAGAACTATAATTCAGGAATGCAGGCACTTCATAAGGATTTCATATATTATTTCAAACCCTCCTGATGTCAACAAATTCTCCACTTTGCAGTCCATAAATGGCTTAAATAAAAAATTGTATCAAAATTTACAATAGTAAACACTATTATTATTGTTTATTTAAAAGGCGCCACAAGGTGTCCACAGCGCCGTACAAAATACAACAAAATACAGCACAGACATACAAGGTAGGAATGGACAACATAGTACATAATAAAATACAATATAAATATAAAACAAATTACAAAAATACAATAAAGTGAAGCAAGCACAGACAACAAGGCAAAATGCAAGGTGCCAGCTTGGCAGATCAGGGAGGAGGGGATAGAAGGGTAGCAGAAGGGGAGACAAGAGGGTACAAAGTGAGGGGGGAGTGGTGGAGGAGGGAACAACATTAGGATGGAGGGCTCTGCTCACGTAAGCTAACACACTAAGTGGGAGGGATGAATTTACAGAAGACATAAGGAGGGGGAAGGAAGTGGACTGCTGGTGTGAGCGGAGGAGAGGGGGAAGAAAGGAACAGGGATAGATGTAAGATGCAGTGAGGATGTTAAGTGGAGGAGGGGTAGGCTAGCCTGGACAGGTGCGTTGTTCATTTATATAAAAATATATCACAAAAAATAACAAAAAAATACATTGCTTGCAAAACGAAAACTCAGGGTGACTTTCCTTTTACATTGGAATAACAATACTTCTCATTGTGGCCTTGTATAACATTATGCCTGACTGCACGTAAATTATGCTTGGTCGTTAACTAAAGGTAGTACCTTTAACTAATACAGACGTACATATTAAACAGATTTTTCAATAAATTATAAATTACTATAGTTATGTTAAATGCTATAATGCTAAATGATATATTAATTTTTATTCTACTTTTTCTAAGTCACACAATGTTAATCCTGGATGTTATTAATATTGAACACATGAACTGCCGTTTTATAGGGCAGTATATTGGCTTTAGGTAATACATGGTTTTAGTGCCTCAAGAACCTCTTGTCAAAGAGAGCAGTAAATAAGTAATACTCTATGCTTTATGACACACAGAGAAAGCTCAGGGGTCATTCCACATCAGATCACCAAAAAAATGAAATGTCCACCACCCATCTCAGATTTTTACAAAAATATTTTCCTCTTGTCAAAGAGAGCAGTAAATAAGTAATACTCTATGCTTTATGACACACAGAGAAAGCTCAGGGGTCATTCCACATCAGATCACCAAAAAATGAAATGTCCACCACCCATCTCAGATTTTTACGAAAATATTTTAGTTAAGAGAGGATGTCAAAAAGACAATTTCTGCCAAATATGTCAACAGTTTGACCTTTAGTTTATTAAATACTGATTTTCAATATATTAAACTATTTATTAATCGTGGCTTATTTATTTCAGTTTATTTGAAGTATCACGGGTGTTTATTAAGGAATCACTACAGAAATGGGACCCCTAAGGTAACTTTTCATCCCGAATCTAAAAATCCAAACCAAATTACCGTATCTGACTTCTGTTTTTCGAGTAACAGTGAAAATACAAGCTTTTGGAACAGAATTAAAAACTCTAGGTTAAATCAATGTTAAAAATCCCATCCCAGCATGGTACTCTGTTTCATAGTGAAGAAAAAAAAAATCATGAAGTTGACATTCGATTACTGTTGTACTGCATACTTCAGTTCTCAGAATCAAAAGTTATTTTTCTTCATCTGTAAAGTGGTTCCAGCTATATAATCCAGTGGTTTTTGAGTAGATCGTGATATGGCAGTCAGTATTTAAAAGACTACCAAATGTTCACTTCGGAGGAGGAGCTGCCATGATTGACTGTCTTTCTGTCTCCATCTCACTTTCTCTGTCAGTTTCAGTTTGGAAAGGGAATCACCTTCCCATCAGTTTTTTCTTTACTATAAAACAGAGTACCACGCTGATTTTTTTTGTAGTGGTAATTTATACCTTTTTTATACCTTGGTTAAGCACTTCAAATAAATTGGGATTTTTAACGTTGATTTAACCTAGCATTTTTAGTTCTGTTCCAAAAGCTTGCATTTTCATTGTAACTCGAAACAGAAGTCAGATACAGTAATTTGGTTTGAATTTTTGGATTCCGGACGAAAAGTTAGAGGTCCCACTTCTGTGGTGATTCCTAAATAAACACCCATGATACTTCAAATAAACTGCAATAAATAAGCTGCGATTAATAAATAGTTTAATACATTGAAAATCAATATTTATTAAACTAAAAACTGTTGAGATATTTGGCAGAAATTGTCTTTTTGACATCCTCTCAAGTAAAATATTTTTATTTTTTTTATCTGAGATAAGTGGTGGACACCCCTGGTTGAACTGACGTGTAATGACACACAGTTTTAATGCTTACTAGGCAGATATAATTTTATTATTATTATCGTTTATTTGTAAGGCGCCACAAGGTGTCCATAGCACGAAACAAAATACAACAAAATACAGTACAGGCATACAGGGCAGTTATGGACAGCATAGTACATAATAAAATACAATAAAAATATAACATTTCATAAACATGGATGGTTATATACTTACAATCCACCTTCTAGGAAATTGCAGACATTCTCATCTCTTTTAGACACTAAATGGAATGTTTCTCTTATAATCTGTTGCTGTATATCTTCACTCTAATAAAAGAAATAGAAAATATACATTTACGACAGTTAACACATACATAGAACACAGATGTAACAGTATTAATATACAGTGAAAACAAGGATAATGTGATAGGTTGGCTTTTGTTTTCAAGTGGTTGTTACCTCTGTCAATTAACAGCATAGATTTTCTCTCAATGCAAACCAATGCACACATCCCTTCTAACACACATTTCTGAATGCATACATTAAAACTTAAGGTATACTCTGATAGCTGGAAGTCAATGCGTGCAAGTGGTCAAAATGTGAATGCATGGATGTCTAGATAAAATAAATCAGTGCTTGTAGATCCATCAGAATATTTTGTTCGGAATCTGAATGTATGAAAGTCTGGATCCATGCAAATATTATCAGTTATGGGGCAAGGGCAAGCTAAATTACTATTTCCAAAAGAATTTGTTTATGTGCCTAATTAAAGTAAATTACAAAAAAAAAAACCTGACACTAATTAAATAACCCTGACAAATTTAAACGAGCTAGGCTTTTCACTCATCTGTAAAAGGGTTATACACTCCCATGTAAATAATATTGCTTTAAGGCAACCGGAATTTAGAATTTAGAATTAAAACCTACTCTATAATTAGACAAATAAAAGACAATACTCCTGTTGTTTACTGATCCTTCTTAATAGACTAACTGTTTTAGTCAGTAGTAACCGTTGGAAAATTCTTAAATTGTATGAAAGTCTGGATCCATGCAAATATTGTCAGTTATGGAGCAAAGGCAAGCTAAATTACTATTTCCAAAAGAATTTGTTTATGTGCCTAAATAAAGTAAATTACAAAAAAAAAAAAAGGAATGTTTTGGAAATTGTGCATTAGTAAACCCATCAAACTTTACAACTGTCCTGCAATACAAGTAGATGAAACTTAGATCGATGCTGACCAAAACAATAAGAAGAAATATGAGCTGCTCACACCATCCTGACACTAATTAAATAACCCTGACAAATTTAAACGAGCTAGGCTTTTCACTCATCTGTAAAAGGGTTATACACTCCCATGTAAATAATATTGCTTTAAGGCAACCGGAATTTACAATTAAAACCTAAAACCCACTCTATAATTAGACAAATAAAAGACAATACTCCTGTTGTTTACTGATCCTTCTTAATAGACTAACTGTTTTAGTCAGTAGTAACCGTTGGAAAATTCTCAAATTCCACCCCCTTATGTAATCAGTCACTAAATCACATTACATGGTGTCATGTGAGAAGAAGCATAAATCCAAAGTAATTCCATATTGTAATTTGCTTGGTATCCAAGTACACATGTAACATGTATACATTAAAAATCATTTTATTTTAAATACTGGACATATTTCCAAGTGAATTTGGATTCATACGTTATATACACACCAGGCTTCACAAATTTTCATATTAGGTGCCGGGTCACATGACAAAAAAAAAACCAAAATGATATATACATACACGCACATAAAAAAAAACAAAAACATTTAATTAACTAACAGAGGCCTTTTAATCTTCACTTTCTCCTTCACAGTACGCAATATGGCTGATGATGTTGGGGAAGCAACCACTGTATTTTATTCACAGGGAAGGTCCTGCAGGGGTCACTTAAAACTCACCTATTGAAACTACAGGGACAGTCAGCATCATACTTCTATCCCAGTGGTTTCAGCAGGCATGCAAGGAAGAAAAAAAGCCATAGGGGTTACCTTACCTAACACCACATGAATAAACTGGCAGTTGCTTCTAAACATGAATCTGAGGCGTGTGTGTATATATATATCAGATAGAACACAAATATAGTGGAGTATACATAAACATATATGCTGACCCTGAAAAGTTGTGATCACAGCACCAGAGCACACCGGCATGTAATTAGGAGCACTGTTTTCAGCCTTGTAATTTTCATAACATGGACCCCCATGTCACTCCGTTCTCATGTAAGGTAGGGCGTCCAGAACCCTACTTTAAACTCTATGTAGAAATCTGCCTCCGTCCATATGCAGATTCGTGCGGAACTGACTACAGACCTCTCACCAGCATGCCAATCCCCTCCCCTCTTGCTGGGATTTGACATGTGGATTTTGAGGAACGCACTGTGGGATGGAACTCATCTATACGCTAGGAGATCCGTTGTGTAACATCTGCCCGGGGCAAGCACAGCCCATACCAAACACCTAAAGTGTGAAGGGTGTTGGATGGACATCTGGAGCAGGCCCTCACAGCACCAGACCCTAGTCTTGTTGAAAGAACCGACTCACTTTTCAACATCTTTGAAGAGGCTTGTGACATACTGTCATTGTTGGACCATAACCAATCTTGTGGCCAACTTCAAATATGTCCCAGTACTTACACAACGGCATGGACAGGGAACTTCACCAAAAGAGAGAATGTTTATAATTACATGGCAATAGTTCCACACATTTACAGAACTTAAAATATTTGCCATTGGTATGTACAACACATTTCACATAAAAACTGAATCTGGACCCTGCTTAGTTATCTTTTAAGACTGTAAGCGGGATATTCAGTTCCAAGCACAGTGAAATGGAGAATGGAAAAAAAAGTGCTATTTAATGTAGTATAAATGAAAATAATAGCTTAGAGCAGTGCTTCCAAAACTCCCTGCTAAAGGCACTCTTAGGGGCAGATTTCAATTAAGCATGAGGTGGCCGCAGAATGGCACATCATTCAAATACATACCACAGATTTTATAATGCACTCCATAGATACTCAGCTACCACAGTAAACGGGATTAGGCGCACAGACCCCAAAGTGTCTCAATTTTTTCAAGACAGATCTTGAAATGGAGATGTCACTTTTTAAGTAGTTAAAGCCAAACTACATAATAAGCAGAATAAACATTTAGGTCACTAATGGCAAAAATAATACAAGTAAAAATTAGATTTCTAATTATGTCTTCAATTAATTTTCTGTCAAGGGAAAGTATGCACTCTTAGCATAACAAAACAGATAAAAGGTCAAAAGCTATAGGACACCTAGCATAGTACTCTCCCTGCATCTCCCTGTTGTGAGCCAGGCATGGATCTGCAGTACCCCAGTTAGTGCTATGTGACACACCAGGGTGCCATAGCCCACACTTTGGAAACCACTGACTTAGTGTTTTCCAAATGCAATCCATCCTAGGCATGGAAAGCAACCGATAACCAAGGCAACATCAGGGACCTCCTGAATGAGCAGCCATAGTGCAATTTTGGTATGCTGGCAGCCCTCCATACATTTTACTGTGTAATTCATGTCACCCAATATGTATATGAAATTATGAAAAGGTTGTATACAACCAATTAACACATAACAATTATAGGTTTATTGTGTCAGAACAGTTTGGGACACTGATCATGAACAGCACGGAATGCTTAGACTTGCAGTTTTGCAGCTCCCTCACTCTGGACCATATGGCGAACAAGCCGTCATTGGTTAAGCAGCATCACATGACCCTAGAACAGCTGGCTCGTGATCTCAGCGCTCCTACAATGAGACCTCGCCGGTAGCGGCCGGTGTGACAGAACTTACGTAGTGCTGATAGAATTTGCACAGTCGCGGCTTGCCATGGTTATTGAAGATTAGGATGGCTTTAATCATGATGGCGCCGAGTTGTAACGTGCCAGCAGTATGTGTGAGCGGTCGCAGGGGGCTTTCTGGCGCTAGGGCGGACACTTGCTCCCCGTAACGCCAGCCGGGTCCTCAGGGCCGTACGTTACAATGAGCGAACTCCAAACAGTCCAGCTTCTCTCTACACCAGTCACTTCCCGAGACGCGTCAGTCTAGTCACATGATTCCGAGAGCAACCAATCGCCGTGTTACTGGCGAGCAGGTAGCGGGAGGAGGGTGCTCTGTGTGGCCTCAGGATGTCATTACAGTGCGACGCACAGTGCAGGATAATACGAAAGAATGAATGGATGACAGGCCATCCCTGAGCAAACACACAGATTACACCTGGTGACGTGCTCATATCTGAGTGTGAGTTCATCCCTTGCAGGTTTTCCTATTCTGCTCATTAGCCATGGTGGAAAGAAAATGTCCACAAGCTATTCTAAACAAAGTAATAATCACTACAGGGCTGCATTGATGCATATATAAGAACAGAATAATTATTACATAATTGGACACCTGTAAACAGTGTTACCATAAATATATTAAGTATAACTTGCAGCTGATGAATGAAAAACAAGCCCAACATATTTGTCGTCTATCACTAGAGTGCCACCTAAAATCAGGGCACCAGATCTTCAGATAATTGATCGATGCTCTCTTCCAATAATAAGTCCGACGGAAAACAAATCTAAAATAAGAAATAAAAAAGGAGGCGCTTCATAGTGCAATACCTTTTATTAAAATGTAGTTAAAAATAGGTACTGAGGCATACCAGAATAACGAATAAAAATTTGATTCAAACAGAGCTCGAGAATGCCACTTCAGTGGTTGCTAGAAACAAGGCGGCAGTGCTTCAGCATCCCGGAGTCCAACTAAAGCTTGATGGTAACAGCCTGGAGCTAGTGGAGGATGTGGTTTGAGCGTCTTTGCCCCATTCCTACGCGTTTCATCCAATCGACTTTTATCAGGGGTGTGTGGGGCAGCCACACGTCACAATATATAGCGAAGAGAGACAGCTGAAGCTCATTGCGGCTAATTTCAATACTATAACGCTGGTATAAATTACCTCTAAAAAAGCATCAGCACATAGGGCCGGATCCAGAACTACGTCCGTCTTCCATAGACGGACGTAGTTCAATAGACAGTAGCTACTGCGCATGCGTAGTAGCTGTTGTACTTAATCTGCGTATCGTTTCGATACATAGATTGCGTATATGCGGTCTTTTAGACCGCATATACGCAAAATAGATAGATTATATTTAGATAGATTATATTTTTTCTCTAATCCGTGATCAAATAAAGTCTATGCAGTTATCACTCCACTACACCATTCATGCAAAATTAAAACATCAAACTAAGCCCCAAACACAATGTAGCATGACTGGATAACATAACTTCAGCAAGTGCTTTGTCCCCCCAATTACAGTCGGGGTTATACTGCCAACTATCAGAGCAACCATAGGCAATTATAGGCTGTCTGGCCTAATGACCCAGAATAGGTCTGGTGGATGGAGCCCATCCACAACCCCAGGAACCCTTGACTGCTTTTTAGCAAATCCGAACAGGCTCTGCAGTTTGTGCTATAGCAATCTATCTCCCTCTTTTCACACTGAACAGACCTAAGAGATGGAAACCAGGGTCCTTTGTAGTATCCTGCACTTCCGAGTCACTGTTTCTGTCACACTGACCAATGTTCAACTGGTGGCCATTAATCTTAAGTATTAAGTGCCAATGGGCCTGATCCAGACCTACGCTCATGAAATGCTCCTGTGCATAGCGTATTTACGCCAGCGTACCGACAATACACTCCCCTCGGCACTCCCCTTGTTCGTACTTACTCTTGCCGTCTTACGCACAGCAAACCCTACCCTAACTTTTCTGATCGTAACAGTGATTTAAATGCCTCACCCCGCCCTCGGTGCGTATTACGAAAATCGTATGCCAGACATGCCCCCTCGGCCGTAGCTACAAAGGTGGCACGCTCAAGGCCCATACACTCAAGGCCCATACATAAGATGAGCGTAACATCGGCCCCGCGCATGCGCAGTAAGTACAGATGGCCGTTTTTACGCTTACGACCATCATAAAAACGCACACGAGCGTAGGTCTGGATCAGGCCCAATGTTCGTATAAACTGTAAAATTAAAATGACACAGAGGCCCTGTTCTTGTTGATAATATTTTTTTTTTGTAAATTGTTTTTATTGAAGTCACAAGGTACATATAATTAGAATATCGTGAGACATCACAAGTTAACAACATACATCAATGTAAAATCATATTGAACAGGTAGAAGAAAAGCTCTATTAATGATCTTCGGTGCTTTAAAGAGTTATATCTGTGTCAACTTGAGATAACAATATAGTCGGATGTGACTCTTTAATTTATTTTACATATAACTTGGGGAAAGGAGGAGGGGGGGATCCAGTAAGAACCGCTTGGTAGATATGAATGGGACGGTTGATAGGTTTTCCAGTGGTACCCAGCACATAGAGCGAAGAAGTAGCAAACGTAAGGTCTGCCACAGTTTCTATAGGTCTAGACTTTAGAAAGGTTGGGTATAATTGATGCAAATGGTCTTGTTTTTATGGGTTGGAGGGGGGATGCGCCTGGGGACGGGAGTTAAGTAGATTCCTATATTTGTCAGAGGCCTGAAATTCTAACCAGTAATACGAGGTATCTCTAAATTTTTCATACCTGATCTGGATCAGAAGTCAGATCATCCATTTCCATATAAAAATGTATTCTTGCGAGCCATTCTTGTATGGTGGGCGGATTAGGCGACTTCAAATGAAGGGGTATTAAAGCTTTGGCCGCATTACTGAGGTGACAGGTTAATGAGCATTTATATTGCAAGATGAAGTTATCAGAAAGGTTAAACAGCCAGAACAGGTTGCCGGACAGGATCGCAAATGAGTATATGGAGTCCCAATAAGGGTCGCCTGGTCCCTGGCTGCATCTCCAGCATTGGTTAGGGTAGGAAGGAAGGATGCGATGCAGGATATATGGGCACCTATACCATCTGGAGGAGTTTGTATAGGGTCTCTATAACTTATATGCTAACTGAGCTAAGCATGGTGCGTTGCAATATCTTGGTCCACGTGTCCTCCTCAATCATCTCCCCCAAGTCCCTCTCCCAGGCTTTGGTAAAACTAGGCAGGAGTGGGAATAAGTCATCCAGGATCAAGCTGTATATGGTAGATATTGTATGAGTAGGCCTTTGTTGTGCTGTGCAGAGGCTCTCAAAAGGAGTTTCCACGAACGGTTGCAATACCTTTCAACATGAGGAAATGGCAGAGTTGGATATAGTGCCTTTACTCTTGTCTTGGGAGATTTCAGGTAGCTTGAAGGTCTGGAAAGGTGCGGAGGTTACCCTGGTCCAGTATTTGTCCCATCCGAATCAAACCCTTCTTCTACCAGAGGCAAAACGCCGGATAAAAAGTCAATGTTAAAATGGAAGGATGTGAGAGGTGAAAAATTTGTAGAGATGTTGCTATCGAGACGGAATATCTTCCAGCATAGAAGAGTGGGACTAATGGTGAGGTGCGAGGGCTAGGGGGGCTGCGTTATCCACAGTAAAAGGGCTATAGGTAAACTTAGTGTTCCTCAATTTGGATCCACTGTTTAGATGTGGTGCCTCTAGTCCAGTCCAAGACTCTTTTGAGGTGAGTAGCTTTATAGTAACCCAGGAAATGAGGAAATTGTAGTCCACTCCGGTCTTTTTGTCTCGTCATGATGTCAAGTTTCAAGCGGGGATGGCGTCCGTTCCATATAAAGTCATGCACTATACTTTGCAGCTCACGGAACCAACTTGGAGGTATATGTATCGGGAGGGCCTGCATGACGTACAGTATTTTGGAAAGTATATTTTTAGGACATTTACCCTTCCGATCCAGGAGAGCGTCAGTTTGGTCCAATTGCGAAGTTCCGTTTTAATTTTAGTCAGTAGTGGGATAAAATTGTTATCAAATAACAGGGATTGATCTCTAGTTAGGGTTATCCCTAAATACTTGAGACGGGATGGGTGCCACGAGAAAGTTAGTGTTTTTTTTCTAGGTTCTCCACCATTTCAAGGGGGTTAGTCAAATTGAGGGCAATTTGGAGAAATTAATTTTGAAGTTTGAGAGGGCACCAAATCTGTGGAATTCCTAAACAATAGCCAGGAGAGATTTCAGGGATTCGTGAGAGCCGCTAAAATGTCGTCAGTGAACATTGCCAGTTTGTGTTCACTTGGTCCCACTCAAATCCCTGTAATATCCGGGTTGGCCCTAATCGAGCGTGCCAGCGCTTCAATGCATATTACAAAGATTAGGGCAGATAGCGGGCAGCCCTCTCTAGTGCCTCTAGTTAGTTAACTAACTCTGGCTGATGGGTTATGGTATAATGCCAGTATCCTTTGGAAACAATCGGGTCCCAGGCCAAGTGCCTTAGAACACCTGTCATAAAGTTCCAGTCCACTCTATCGAAGGCCTTTTCGGCATCCATCGACAGGCGGACAGTGGTTTGGTCCATCTGGTTGGAGTGATGTATAAAGTCCAGCACTTTAATGGTGTTATTCCTCGCCTCTCTCCCCTCAACGAAGCCCATCTGATCAAGATGTACAAAGTCTGGCAGCAAGCCACGTAGTCTATTTGCCATCTTTGCGAAGAGTTTGATGGCCACGTTCAGGAGAGAGATGGGCTGGGTCCTTCCCTTCTTTTGGGATGACAGAAATGTGCGCCTCAAGAGACTGTCTTGAGAAGGGGTTCGTAGCAGATATGTCATTGCAGGCATCTAAAAGGATAGGGGCGAGCAAATCTCTATAGGCCTTGTAATACCCTTTGGTGAAGCCATCCGGGCCTGGGCTTTTCCCAAAGGGCGAGGAGTAAATGGCCTGGTTTATTTCTGTGTCTATAAAAGGGAGTTTTAAGCTGGCTATATCGGTTGATGATAGTCTAGGGTAATCTATTTTCTCGAGATAGGACTGGATGAGAGAGGAACATGAGGGACCAGTGGAGGTGGGCATGTCAGTTGGGATGTTGTAAAGGTTTGAATAATAGGCCTGGAAAGCAGCCGCGATGTCCTCGGTTTTATGAACTTGAAGACTTGATTCATTGTGAATTGAGTGAATGTAGTTAGCTGCCCTCTGTTTTGCGGCCTGTTTTATTACTTCCCACAAAGAATTTAAGATAGTCAGATTTAATAGAGATAGATAATAAAGCATTAAGGGCCTTTCGTGTGTCTGTGAGTTCTGCAAGAGTGCTTTCAGAGAGGGAGGATTTGTGAGAGGTCTCTAGGGATTTAATTTTACCTAGTAAGAGCTCTTTTTGGGCTGACTGTTGCCTCCTGAGCCATGCACCTATTTGGATACACTTCCCACGTACCACACATTTGTGCGCCTCCCATATTGTGACTGAGGAGATCTCCACAGAGGTGTTTAGTTCTATGTATATCTTAATGGTTTCCAGGAGCTGGTTCCTCTGGACAGGGTTTTGGAGTAGGGAATCATGAAGCTTTCGATCAGATTTAAGTGTCTGTGGCTGATAGTAAATAGTCAATGCGCGAATATGTGTGATGTCTGGGAGAGAAATAAGTGTAATCCCTATTAGACGGGTGAAGGATTCTCCAGGCCTCGGACAATCTGGAGTCATGAAGAGCCCTCCGCACCTTCCGGTGTAGGCCATCCGCGTTGCACGATTAAGAGGAGGAGGAAACAAGCTGGGGATCTAGCATCTAGTTGAAGTCACCTCCATACAGCACAACACCCTCCAAGTGGGAATCTAGTTTCCGCAAGGATGCTGTTAGGAAGGTATGCTGGTCCTGGTTAGGGGAGTAGATATTCACCAGTGTGAGGGATTGACCATGAAGAGAACACTTAGCAAGCAGCACCCTGCCAGCTATCAGGCGGTGGATACTAAGCACTTGTAAGGGGATGTCTCTAGATATAAGGACTGCTGCCCCTGCCGCTTTGCAATTTGGGTTATTGTTATAGAGAACAGTAGGGAAATATTTGTTTGTAAGGCGTGGGGTGTTTTACAACCCATTTTAAAGTGGGTTTCCTGAATAAGCGTGATATCTGCTTTCACTCCTCTCAAAAACCGGAGCACTGTGGGACATATTTTGATTTAATATGTTCCTATACACTTCTAAAGCACGGATTTTTAATGATCTTTTTATCTTACCGACATAAGATAATCCACAACTGCATTGGAAGAAATATATTACAAAAGTGTTATTACATTTAGTGAAATCTTTTATTACAATTTTTTTAGAACCATCAGAATTGTGCCTACAAATTCAAATCATTTGGAGGCTCCAAAGGCAATCAACTAGGAGCTAAAAGAGATTTAAGGTTACAAGCCTTTCTAAACCTTACGCTTGATTTTTGTGGAAGAAACGGAGCAAGGACTGGGTCTAGTTGTAATACAGACCAATGTTTGGCCACAATGGACCTGATTCAGACTTAAGAAGGAGCTTAAAATTAAGAGAGGAAAGTTACTCCTGGGCTAAACCATGTTGATTTCAGGGGGAATCAAGTTAATTGTATTCTTTGCATGCAGGGATATATCTTTGAATTGTTTACTACACACAGACACTGACCAACTTTACTATATTGTGCTTATTTTTTCATGCGAAGGGTGCGGATTTAAAAAAAAAAATAAAATACGCGGTCAATTGAATTAGGCCCTAATACTGTTTGGTACAGATGAAATATGACTCCCCTGCAATCAACATGGTTTAGCCCAGGAATAACTTTCCTCTCATAATTTCAAGCTCCTTTTTAAGTCTGAATCTGGCCCAATGTTTGGTCTGCAAATAGGTGGATAAGGGTGGAGGAATTGTGTTGCTCGATAGGGCAGCATATGTTTCTGAATCATTGAGGCTTTTGGGCGACACCACCTCGTATAAGAAATTGAGTTTTAACCCAACTGAGAGTTCTGTGTTGGAGTTATAGAGATTACTACAGGATGGTTTTACAAAAAATGCCTATGTCAAAATGAGTTTGAATATTTGTTTAATAGGACACCTAAGGTGGCAACCTTTTACTACCTCCCTAAGCTGCATAAGGGCAGACTCAATCCCCTAGGCAGACCTATTGTCTTGGGGATTGAGTCTGTCACTTCCAGACTTTCGGATTTTGTAGATTAACATATAAAAAATATGTGCCTATTTTAGATTCTTTTATCAAAGATTCCACCCAAGTTTTGAAAATAACCTCAGAGTTTGAGTGGCAAACCTACTATAGTTGGTTCTCTATCGACATAGAGGCCCTCTACACCTCTATACCTCATACTATGGGGTTGGAGGTTTTAAGATCTGTTTTGGAGGAAGATCCCCAGCTATGTAGTGATATGGTGGATTTTATTGTCGCAGGTGCGAATTTTGTGCTCCAAAGTAATTTTTTATTTTTTTTGGAGGATATACCTGCAAATTAAAGGGACTGCGATGGGCACAATTTTCAGTTTTGTGAATATCTATCTTGGCAGCTGGGAGCGAAATTGTGACTATCAACATGCAGCTTTCCCTTTGGTGAAGATGTTTAAATGGTATATAGACGACATACTGATAGTATGGAGTGGGTCTAGGTTGGAGTTTGAATCCTTTGTAAATGAATGAAATACTAATACCTATGGTTTGAAATTTACCTCCAAGTGTGGGGGACCTTGTATTGAGTTCCTAGACTTGATGTTGAGCGTACCAGCGGTAGAAGGCGGGCATAGGTCCGTCTCCACATCTACCTACTTTACCTTTAAAGAAGTAGATACCAATAGCTATCTGGATTTTAAGAGCTGTTACAGTAAGAGTTGGAGGGACAATGTCCCTTTCTCCCAGTTTGTGCGGCTCCATAGAAATGGTTCTACTCTTAATAAATTTGTCGAACAAGCCTGTCACAATTTGCGGCAAACGCCGCGCTACTTACCATGTCAGGAGGCTTCTGACTCCTGTGCCGCTCCGTTCTCAGTCTGGGGTCCACGGGGCTCCTGTCAGCCGATCTCCAGCGGCGTCCTCGCCTCTCCTGGGCGCCGCCATCTTGGATTCTACACGTGACTCCCCTCGGCCAATCCGGAAGCAGGCCAGGGGAGCATGTGATGCAAAGGGTCAATCAGGCTGAAGAGCGGGGCATTTAAACCCCAGGCACTGATCATTCAGTGCCAGAACTTCGTGTCACTAGGAGCCTGGTTCCTGAGTCTCTATCCTGTCTGAAGCCTCAGACCCAACCTGCCTAAGTCTCTGCATCTACCTGAGACTCTACCTGCCTGAGTCTCTGCATCTACCTGAGTCTCTGCATCTACCTGAGACTCTACCTGCCTAAGTCTCTGCATCTCACCCTGCCTAAGTCTCTGCATCTACCTGAGACTCTACCTGCCTGAGTCTCTGCATCTACCTGAGTCTCTGCATCTACCTGAGACTCTACCTGCCTAAGTCTCTGCATCTACCTGAGTCTCTGCATCTACCTGAGACTCTACCTGCCTAAGTCTCTGCATCTACCTGAGTCTCTGCATCTACCTGAGTCTCTACCTGTCTGAGTCTCTGCATCTACCTGCCTGAGTCTCTGCATCTACCTGAGTCTCTACCTGCCTGAGTCTCTGCATCTACCTGCCTGAGTCTCTGCATCTACCTGAGTCTCTACCTGCCTGAGTCTCTGCATCTACCTGCCTGAGTCTCTGCATCTACCTGAGTCTCTACCTGCCTGAGTCTCTGCATCTACCTGCCTGAGTCTCTGCATCTACCTGAGTCTCTACCTGCCTGAGTCTCTGCATCTACCTGCCTGAGTCTCTGCATCTACCTGAGTCTCTACCTG
>WWET01004674.1:55301-70970 GCA_011038615.1 Limnodynastes dumerilii | reverse complement strand
GTACGTCTGCCCACTCCTAAGTTCCGTACGCGTTTGGAAAGGGAACTTCCTCACTCACATACGGAATTCTGGACACTTTCCAGATCCCTACCTTATCTTGTTTGCACGTTATGTGTAAATGTGAGGACAAATCGTATATAAGTGCTAAACACAGCCCTTACTGTACAATTTAAATAGAAATCCCAGCCCACCATGCACTATGTACAGAGGTCTGTCTCGCCCCACATACTAAAGTTCTAGAAGTATGGTACCAGGGCTTCCGTGAGTAACCAAGGTACCACACATGCGCAGTATAAATGTAACAAATTGAGCATCCAGGGCCTGATTTAGAGCTCCGGCCGCAATGCAATTGAGGCCGGAGTTCTGCGAAAAGTGCTACTGCGCATGCACAGTAATTTTGGAACGTAATCTACGTTACTTCTTGCAACATAGATTGCGTACACGCGGTTTTAAAGATGTAACGTAAAAAGAAGTAACGTAGATTACGTTCCAAAATTACTGCGCATGCGCAGTAGCACTTTTCACAGAACTCCGGCCTCAATTGCATTTCGGCCGGAGCTCTGAATCCGGCCCTGGATGCTCAATTTGTTCCATTTACACTGCGCAGGCGTGGTACCTTGGTTACTCACGGAAGCCCTGCTACCGTACTTCTAGAACTTTAGTATGTGGGGCGAGACAGACCTCTGTACATAGTGCATGGTGGGCTGGGATTTCTATTTAAATTGTACAGTAAGGGCTGTGTTTAGCACTTATATACGATTTGTCCTCACATTTACACATAACGTGCAAACAAGATAAGGTAGGGATCTGGAAAGTGTCCAGAATTCCGTATGTGAGTGAGGAAGTTCCCTTTCCAAACGCGTACGGAACTTAGGAGTGGGCAGACGTACAGGGTCCCTTCTTACACCACTAATACACTCCCAGTTCTGGATCCGGTACAAAGTCTATAAAAAAGTTGTTTATTGTAAAACACATCTCTGTCAATCAGTCATGATTTTTCCATTTTTTGTCGATCCTATTAAGAAAGCAGCCTGATTACTGTGCAGTGTTACAGTCCTTACAATTTCCCCAGCTATATGACCATTTTGTCGAGAGCAAGTGAAATAGTAAACGTATCAGTCTAAAGTATAGTCAATACGTTTAACCCTGAATTTAATTGTCAGGGGTTTAGAAACACACTGGCGATGTTGGCAATATAATCATTTGTAGCTGCTCTCAGGGTCAATAGCATGGTAGCACTTTTCACAGCAGGTCTGTCTACCATGCAGACAAGTTTCTGCGTCTGTACACTTGGGGCCCTATCCAGGCCTGAATACAAATTCACATGCATCCTGTGTGCGTGTCATACACCCTAATGCAAATAATGAGTGGCCTCTATGCAATCCCAAAGCACACTCAACTGCAGTTCTAGATCATTGGTATCCAGCTAGACAGGGATATCCAGATATGTTCCCTTTCCTCAGCTATCCAAGTTATTTCCCTTAACCATTTTATGAAATGTGGATCCCTGTTGCGAATGACCCTAGTTTGATAGTTCCAAACTGGCTGGGATATCGATTGCTTATACCTTGATGAACACGGTGCTCTGAAAGGTAAGTAACCCAAACCCTAAGTCCTCCCCCCTGCAGCCTAACCCTAAGTTCCCCCCCACAGCCTAACTCTAAGTCCTCCCACAGCCTAAACCTAACTTCCCCCTGCAGCCTAACCTTAGCCCCCCCCCCCCCGGTCGGCGGACCCTAACCCTCCCAGTTCCACAGCCTAACCGTGAATTTATGAGTATGCAAATTGCATGCTCACCGATTCATTAAAAATTATTCTGAATGGAAAAGCAACTTTCGTATGTCCTTAATTCGCAGCGCGATCCCTCACAGCGGGGACTCAAAACGCATTTTACGTATGGTTACTCATCCCTCTACGCCATCAGAGAGGCTTCCAGTACAGAAGACTGTGTCCTCAGGATCCAGATCCGTGTTGAAAGCCTTTTAGGAATGAATGCTCGCTCACCTTTACATATGTTTTCCACTTACACAGACTGGAAAACATACGTAAGTGGTGAGTCTGGAACCAGTCCAATGTGCAGACATATAGATGGTTAAAGAGCCGAATATGTAACGTTTGACTCACTATGCAGCCCCCCGGTGTGTATGGGGTAGCTCATCTCTTGGATAAACCTACCAACAATAAAACATTTCACGTTAATGTACTAATTATTGTTAGTCCATGATTATCCAGCATAAAATGAATTGTTATACATGAAATGTCACTTTAGACCGAAATACAAAAATAGCAAAAATAAACTGTTAGGACCGGATTGAAAGCTTCATGTGTCCTCCCATCAATATAGCCTACTTACGCACTTTGCGTGCATAAGTGGGCTAACGTTCTTAGGTCTGGATTCAGTCCTTAGTCTTCTGTAAATGTACATTTCTGATATTGCTACTTGTTTACCACTAGAGGTCAGCACTAAACTGTAGAAACATGAAAACCCATAGCCGATAAAATTGTTCTAAGGGAGGAAAGTAGCTTGGCTGTTGCAGATTGTAGTATGTGGATACTTGCTATTTATTGCAATAAACCATGGTCTAAGGATTGTATTGTATTAATAATTAGTATATCTTTTAATGTCTGAGGTTTTTTTTTTGCATAATCAAGCATGCAAAAAAAGATGTTTCTAGAAATAATTGCTATTATATCCTTCACGTACATTATTTGCGGCTATATACTTTTTGATTTGTTGATTTTATCTTTATTGAATTATTTTGTGCTTAAACTCTTCAGTTGGCAATTGACCTGGTAGAATACAGTTTATGCAAATACAATGAACCTGATTCAGAGATTTAAAATAAGAGAGGAAAGTTATTCCTGGGCTAAATCATGTTGATTGCAGGGGGAGTCATATTTCATCTGTTGCAAACAGTATTAGAGTTGAGAGGTGATGTTTTCTATCCCAAGTCTAAATAACAGTGTAATAGTAAAGCTGGTCACTATCTGCATGCCGTAAACAATTCAAAGATCTATCCCTGCATGCAAAGTATACAGTTAATTTGACTCTCCCTGAAATCAACATGGTTTTGCCAAAGAGTATTTTTCCTCTCTTAATTTCAAGCTCCTTCACAAGTCTGAATCAGGTCCAATGAGTTTTTTCACTAGCCAGTGTTGAACTCAATACTTTCTAAGCAATGGTGATGTATTTCAAGGCATTAGTAAAAAAAAAAACTACTTAAGATGACAACATTATAAAAATTGTATAGACTTTTAAAATGATGCTAGAGGTAAGAATTTGATTGCACTTATGCCTGAATAGTCCATCCCATTGTTTGCTGATTCCTTACCAACCTAACCATGGCATTCTGAAGCTGCAACACGCCTGTGTAGAGACCCAATACATTTAACAGTTATTTATTTATGGGTTACTCAAGTGAGGTAGAAACATGTAATGCGTATTTTATTTACATGGGCATTAATAAATAAACCAATGATCTGCTTGTCTCTGGTGATTTCCACTGTGGGAATTTTGTTTTGAGAACAATGGATTTAAAAGCATATAATATATTCACGTAAATGAGCCCTTGTTCTCTCCTCCAGCCCCCTCCCCCTTTTCTCTCTAGCTCATTCACTTGTTCAAAGTCTAGCATTCACACACACTGAGGAATAATTACTAACATTATTCAAAAGTGCATAGCAACCATTTAGCCAATGAGTCATTGTCTACTTTGCATTTCATGGAATAAGAATGCACAATTGGTTCCCATAATTTTACTAATTAATTACACCTTTTGAATGTAAGTAAGAATCCTCTCTGACCTTACTTGCCGTCAGTCAGCAACAAACGTGCACAAAGAAAATAAAAGGAATGAAAGTTAAGGGATAGAAAAAAAAATCTTAGATAGTGATTTTCAGTGAGGTCCCACTACTTCTATAACAAAGCCTTTATTTCAATTGTTAAAAGTTTATGGACCTGATCTTGAATTCCACTGCTACTACATAAGCAACACCTACACAGTAGTAGTGGAAATCCGCACGTGTGATCCTAAGCACTGTACGTGCAAGGGGAAAACACTCCTCTCGCACATAAAGCACTTCTGTACCCTTCACCCTACCTTAAGTGTTATGCACCAGCCCGTAATGGCGAATCGTGTGTGAGGGTTTAACCAAGCCCTTACTGTACGAATACCACACCTTCCCTCGCTCACCATGCATACATGCTGGTCTTCCCCTCCATCACAAAGACTTCCTCCACTTAAGCCTGCATCATGAGCATGAAGATCTGTGCCGGAAATCCTGTTAGTCGCACATACGCATGCAAAGTGTATAAAATGGCCACATTGCGCATTTCTGCATCCGGACCTATGTTCTCTTCTTTTGTTATTGCTGTAGTTAGTCTATATTCTAGGTACTTTTTATATATTGCGTTTGGAATTGATAGGTCTAGGCTAAGTTTGCCTTTTTTTTTTTTGCTAAATTCTAATGTTAAATTCTATTGACTCTGGATCCAGAGTTAGTGCTAAATTGGTGATCCACAACCCCGCATGCAGGAGAGCAGGGCACTCCCCCTGCTCTCCTACATGTGGATGGTGGATCCATCACCAGTACTCTTCCTTAAGTATTCAGTTTGCATCTCTAAGCGCTTCTAAATACCGTAGTGTACATAAGGGCTTCCTATATATATTTATTACATTTGATGATTTTCAGATTTTTCTGATATCGATGCCATACACTTGCACTTACTGCTGGGACAGAATCCTGGCAGGAGACCTATGCAGCTAGCCTATCGGTTGGCTGCAGTTCACTTTGATTGGCTGTGCCTTCTGTTAATCTCAACAGGAGACCAATGTAGCTAGCTGCAAATAAGAATTATGAAGAGATGGTAGTGTGAGAGGTTCTGCAGTGCTGTTAGATCCACACAGTCACTATTCTTCTCTCACTCTCTGTGTGTCTATTGACACAGCGCTGCAGAACCTCTCACGCTGACAGGCTACACCACTGTGTCATTAAACCCACACAGAGGTTTGATGATTGCAAATGCCCACACTCTATTATTATTGTTTATTTATAAGGCGCCACAAGGTGCCCTCAGCGGCATACAAAATACAAAAACAAATTCAGTACAGACATACAGGGTAGGGAGTGACAGCATAGTACATAATAAATACAATATAAATATAAAAATTTCACAACAATACACTAAAGTAAGCATAGGCAGCAAGGCAAAATGCTGTTGGCAGATCAGAGAGGAGGGGATAGAGCGCAGTGTGAGGTTCAGAGGGAGCCACCAGGTGGCGATGGGGGAAAAGGGTAGCAGAGGGGTGCAAGAGGGTAAGAAGTGAGGGGGGAGTGGTGGAGGAGGGAACAACACTAGGATGGAGGTCCCTGCTCATGTGAGCTAACACACTAAGTGGGAGGGATGAATTTACAAAAGACATAAGGAGGGGGAAGGAAGTGGATTGCTGGTGTGAGCGGAGGAGAGGGGAAAGGAAGGAGAAGAAGGGATAGATGTAGGATGCAGTGAGGATGTTAAGTGGAGGAGGGGTAGGCTAGCCTGAACAGGTGCATTTTGAGTGAGCGCTTGAAGACTTGCAATGTGGGGGAGAGTCTGACTGAAGAAGGGAGGTCCTCTCATTGCAGCGGTGTAGCATGGGAGAAGTCCTGAACACGGGCTTGATATGTGATGATCAGTAGGGAGGTCATACAGCTGTGGTTAGCAGAACGGAGAGGGCAGAAGGGGTGTGCATGTTACTGAGGGAAGAGATATAGGGAGCAGTGGATAAGGAGATGGCCTTAAAGTTGAGGGTAAGGAGTTTAAAGAGAGGTCTAAAGTGGACAGGAAGCCAGTGGAGGGTTGGACATAAAGAAGAGGCCGAGGTAGAGCGGTGTGAGAGGAAGATGAGCCTGGAAGCAGCATTGAGTATAGGTTGAAGGGGGGCAAGACAGGTGAGCAGGAGGCTAACGAGGAGGTTAAAGTAGTCGAGGCGTGATATGACTAGAGAGTGGATGAGGGTTTTGATAACTTCATTAGTGAGAAAGGGACAGATGCGTACAATGTTACATAGGTGGAAGCGACAAGAATGAGAGAGGACATGGATATGAGGTATAAAGGAATGTGTGGAGTCAAGGATGACACCTAAACAGCGAACTTGGGATGAGGAGACAGAGGTATCACCAATGATTATGGTGATGGAGGGGGGCAGGAAACACAATGATTTCCGTTTTAACCATATTCAGCGTGAGGAAGCGTTTGGTCATCAATGTGGATAGGGATGCAAGGCACTCAGAAATCTTAGACAGAAGAGAGGAGTTGAGGGCAGGGGAAGAGAGGTAAATTTGGGTGTCATCAGTGTAGAGGTGTTGGTTGAAACCAAAGGTGCTGATGAGATTACCCAGCAAGGAGGTGTAGAGGGAGAAGAGGAGCGAGCCAAAGACAGAGCCCTTGGGGACACCAACAGGGAGCGGAGAGGGAGGAGGGGATAAACTAGGGGTGGAAACGGAGAAGGTGCAGTCAGAGAGATAGGAGGAAAACCAGGAGAGTGGGACCAAAAGAGCGGAGGGTTTGAAGCAGAAGAGGATGGTCAATGGTGTCAAAAGCAGCAGACAGATCAAGAAGGATGAGGATGGAGTAGAGGCCCTTGGATTTGGCAAGGGCCATAAATCATGAATCAATATAAATCAAACATGCTAAAAGATCAAATAATTGTAGCAGGCATTTGAAAAATCCATCATGACCATGCTCTACATCTAAAATTGACCGAAATCTTGATAAATGTATGATCAGCCCGTTAATCGCTCTAGCATATGGACAGCTTAAAGCTGGCCACACTCTAGCAATTATTGGTAGATGGGACCAATAATCATTGTAGTGTGTAGTGTCGATATATTTCTACATTGTTATGGCATGTATGTCTTTTTTGTGTCTTATAAGGGAGTAACAAACTGTTCTGCTATATTATCAAACCCATACATAGAAATCAGAGCTCTTTGGATCTTGACTTTGGCTGAAAGAGTTTAATTTTGCGGCTAGTTAATCTCTTTGTTCTCTAACAACATTTCTAAACTTGCCAAGCCATCCAATTACCATTAAATGTTCCATCACTGGCGCACAGTGCTCAATTAACAAAGACATTATTATTCATTATATTTGCAATTTACATAAGTTACTATATAAACCATATTGTAGCAATTCATTAGGAAAATGAAATATAAACAACAAAATTATAATAGTTTTTCTCTCCACTTTATCATACAGTTTGTTTATTTTATGGTTTATCCATTTGTCCATAGCATAATGGTGGATAAGAGAAGTCCTCTGTCTCCTCTATCACTCTGTGGCGAGGGTCTTTTAACATAACTTCACATAGGATATTTGTCTATTTTGGCCCTGTATCAAGCTATGACAGAAAATAAAGATGGGGGGGCCTCACATCTTAGCCAAATTGTTGCCTCGTTTGCACCCTTAGGTAAACTATCCTGGTCAGACCTCGAGGCGGCTTTCCTAGGCATTTCATCTATGTCCTCCCTCTGGGGCCTGCCCCGCCAAACTCGTACATCTTTAGTCTCCCCTCTCCCAACAACCCAATTCGCCTCATTCATATGGAACAGTTGTCAGAAGAGAATGACAAAGAATGCAAATTACTCACCAATCACCCCACTGTGGGATAACCCTGCCTTCCCTCCGGGCCAATCCCTGCAATTCTCCCGACCGTGGCGTCAGGCAGGCATCCGCTTTCCCTCTGATCTAACTCACAATCAGAATTGGCTTATCCCCCCAGACCTCTACACCCGCTTCCCAGAGCTCCCACGCAACCCTTTCCGCTACCTTCAAATTCGCCACTTCCTCCAATCCCTCCCTGTCAATCATATCTCAGCCATTCCTACACCTTTTGAGTCTCTATGCCTCCTCTCACCCCTCCGTAAAGGCATGATCTCTACACTGTACAATCTCCTACTCCCTTCCCTCCTTGGCGTTCAGGACGCCCACGAGAGTCGGTGGGAGCAAGATTTAGGTCCCCCCCCTGATGAGGATACCTGGGAAACTATTAGATCTCAGGTAGCAAAATCCTCCATATCCACCAAGATAAAAGAAAACGCATACAAAATCTTCTACAGATGGTATCTCACCCCCCACAGACTCTCTGCAATGTTCCCCACGGCTTCTCCCCTGTGTTGGAGGGGTTGCGGTCAGCCCGGCACCTTCATACATATTTGGTGGCACTGCCCAGTGATTTCCTCCTTCTGGGACAGAGTGAGCGTCCTCCTAAACTCTATTTTTCCCTTCCCAATTGCTAAGGATCCTTGGACGTTCCTCCTGTGTCTACCTATTTCAGATGTGGATAAACATTCTGCAAAACTTGTTTCACACATCCTTGCAGCAGCTAAATGCCTCGTGGCTAAAGCTTGGAAATCTCTGCTCGCTCCGAGAATGTCTGCCCTCACTGCCTTTGTCTGGTTTGTTGCAAGCATGGAGAAAATTTCCTACCACCTACACGATCGGGATGACCTCTTCTATCTCGTATGGCACCCCTGGCTGGAGGCACAGCCTAATCACCCACCTGGCTTTCGTCAGCCACTCCCCCTCCTTCCGTTACTTCCTCTGCTGCCACAACTAGGCACTAGTAGCCCCTAACCTATTACCCCCCTTCCCTCCCTATCCCACTTTTCTTATCCCGCGGCGACCCAAACCCGTCCCCCCACTCCTATTCCTTCCCTAACTAGACCATCTACATCCTACATAGCCTCCCTCCTTCCTGATATTTTCCGGATTACATCCTCTGGGAGGCCTCCTCCTTTCCTAAATTTTCCCTGTCTCCTTATTGCATTGTTCATCTGTTTCTTGGGGTACTTCTAAACAAGATTCCAGCAGCACCCTCACATCCTATCACATACATACGTATATCTGTATCCTGAGCGCTTCTCCAAATATATCATTTTTGTTTATTTTATGGTTTATCCATTTGTCCATAGCATAATGGTGGATAAGAGAAGTCCTCTGTCTCCTCTATCACTCTGTGGCGAGGGTCACTTAACATAACTTCACATAGGATATTTGTCTATTTTGGCCCTGTATCAAGCTATTACAGAAAATAAAGATGGGGCATGAGTGGAGAGAACAACATTTTTCTCCTGATTGGACTAGTTGAATAATTGTGTTATAAGTTGCTGCCAAAGGACTGTGCCAAAGGACTGTGCCAACACAAAATATTTTGTTTACTGCGATAAGAAAACTTAATTAAGCTTACTTATCAGTGATTGCACTGGTAGGTGACTATTTTAATGATGTTAAAAGTCTTTTGGCTATAGAAAATATCAGGTGTCTTCATGACAATGGAAGACATTGAATTAGATATTCATGGGCCCCCTGGTTAGATTTAAAATCCTTTGACACATACACATCACTCTTGATGGGTTTGTATAGTTCTTAGCTCTTAATAACCACCATCAAAATGTAATCAGGAGTCTCCACCAACTTTGACAGATTTTTCCTCCAGTACTTCCTGATCTAGCTTAAGAACCAACCCTGATTGGTGGAACCAGCCCTATTCTACTCAGTATTATCATTAATCTAAACAGGGTGTATCTCCATCCTGCCTACTCTGACCTGCTTTCTCTGTCCCTTTACACCCATTTATTGCCAGTAAACATAAGAGAACAGAGGTAATTCTTTTAAGATGCATTTGAACTACTGCCTTTCTTTGGCTAATGAGAATCTTGTCTGATTTGGGGTCCATAGTTGGTCCATGTGGTTTTAATACTCCCTTTCGTGTAATAGTGATTTCTGTTTTCCTTCTTATACATTTGTGTAATATGCCATTGCATTTCATATGGAAACAGAGAAAGAGACAGAAAGAGAAAGAAAATATCAAATGCTGGGATAGCTGGCTTCTCATTGGTAGCATCCTTTTTACATGTCATCTGGCACCTGGTCTCCGGCATGTCTCCAGCTTTTGTTTTCCTTGTACCGTTGATCTCAAACCTAATAAGTATGTTACCTTTCCTGCCTTGTGTATCTCTACCGTGGTCTTCTTATCGTTCCACCTTTCTGTATTCCTTCACTCATTTCCTTAGTGTAAGAGTACAGCTGTTGGGTGTGAGCGTGTGAGTTGAGCGTGAGCACATCTCTGTGCTCCAATTTGCCTGTCCTTTGCGTGTGACATATTGCACAGTTCTTCTCACCTTTTGATGTTTCATTCTCTGTGTCCTATTCCCTACAAGCCAGCTGCTGTGTTATACCATCCAGCACAATCTGTTGCATTGTTGCATCCCTTGTGCAGTGCCTACTATCTCGTCTGCTTTGTCTATTGCCCATCTGGAAATATCTATAGTTTCCTTGGTGTTTGTGTACCTTTTCACCTGGTACCTCTCTCTTCATCCTCCAAATGGAGGTTTCCTGTTATTCTATTTGCAGGGGCGTTTTTAGAAATGAAAACCCCATCTATATCTATACAAATGGTGATGGTCTCCACCAGCCTACCGTTCCCAACAGTGCGCAGGCATCACACGGGGATGTCAGGCTTGCGTGCACTGCGTAGCCTCACGCTCTGCAAACAGAAGAGGAGCGTGAGGCTGCACAGTGCACGCACGCCTGACATCCCCATGTGACGCCCGCGCGCAGAGTGCACTGTTGGGAACGGAAGGCTGGTGGAGACCGTCACCGTTTGTACAGATATAGGTGGTACTGGGATCCTCCATTGAGTGCAGGGTGAGTGCCACGGGCGGCCCCCTTGTCTGCAGGGGCCCGTGTGCACTGCACACTCTGCACCCATGGTAGATACGCCACTGTCTATTTGGGTTCCAACTTCCTCTCCATGTGTTTGCCACTTCTCATATCTGGGTTCAGACTTACCTCTCTGTGGACCTTGAACTGAGGTATTGGGGTTCCTCATTGTAGCTGCTTATTAGTGCAGTCTACCTGTCATATACTAGTTCTGCCACTAAGGACTGTAACCTGCTGGTGATTAGCAGCCAAGCCTGTCTTCTCCAGTGAACATCTGATTCTCTATTAGACATTATGCAGTTTTCCAAATATATTAGTGTTTTGTAGTTGCAGATGTGTAGCAAGTAGTGGTAACAACCTCTATATTTTTGCCATACATTTTTAACTTTTAAGATGTTATTGCAAAAATACATTTCTAAAATGCAATTTGTGCATAACTTTGTATCATATGTTTATGATGATTTCTCTTTATAAATTACCCACAGATATTAATGTTTCTCTGCAAGGTTTTTGTTATGCACAGTTAGCCAATATGTGCTTATTATAAAAGACAACATGTTCTGATTTGTCCTACTTTCTCACTAAACCTACTCTGACTAGTTCTGAGAAAAGGAGTTTCACAAAGTTCATTCAATGGTTGGCATGTGAGAATATTTCATTAACTTCATTAAAGGACCAGTAACATAAATGTTTATGAGCAGTTACCGTGTTATAGAAGTTAAAGAGTTAGGTCCGGATTCACAGTTATGTAGTTTTTGTCTTACGTACGTTGGTTTAAAAATTGAGTTACTACACATGCGTAGTAGCTTAATAACGCTATCTACGTACCATTTCTGTACGTAGATTGCGAAAGTGCGGTCTTTAGATCCTTCCCCTCTATGATACATCCTCTTTCCTCATATTTTTATTATAGTCTGCAGGCTTAGCTTACATGGTTGAACATAATTATAGTTTTACAACAAGAGTAGTTGCCAGGAAGCAAGGGCACCAGCAGGTTTCCGGGTGGAGAAAGCAATGTACCTCCCCTTCCTTTTATCTGGCAAATGTGCAGTGTGACCACCAGTCTGTGTATGTGCAGAACAGCAACCGCTGTGTGTATGGGTCGGGGATGTGGCTTTAATGTCCATGTTTAGGACAGCTGGCCACACATAGGACCTGATTTACACTTAAGAATGAATTTAGGAATGTTCTGTATGAGCGATTCACAGATAGTAAAGAATCAAGCTAGCCACACCCCCAGCTTCAGGACTGCTAAGTACGTGCGGCTTTCTTGGTGCATATATTTAAGTGTAGATATTTTTCTCTACTGTGAATCAACAATCACCGATCAGGCCCTAAATTCAAGTGTTTTTTTAAAAGCACAAAATCTTTTTGTATTAATGTCTAAACTATTAATTTTAGTATTAAATTAATGTTGCAATTGTTTTTGTTCAAATTCGAACTTGTCTCATTGTTTGTTTAACCCTTAATGTGCTGTGCAACAATGCTTTTCCTGTTTAATGTTTGTAAATAAGTTTGTTTAGTATATTTTTTTTTTTGGCAAGTTGTATTTTATTTTTGCTAATGATGTTTTTTTTTTCCATTAAAAGACCTTTGCTCATGAAATCTATTAAAACATTTTTTTATAAATTTATTTTAAAGAATAAAAAATATTATTAATATAATGTAAGAAAGCATGTTTTATAAAATGTACAGCATCATTAAACATTATAAACATTAATGCAAGACGCATAGGCTATCTAAGAAACATGCAACTTAAGAATGGTAGAGGGCATTCTTATATTTGTTCATGCGTATGTTAGTTTCCGCAAGGCCTTCTTAACTGTGAATCCTTCCTTAGTCTCGAGGAACACCCATACTGTACATTAGTAACCCGAATGCTGCTCATTTGCATTAAGAGTCTTGCCCCACTAGCCTCGCATGCGGATGTCATTCCGTTCTGAAGCCTGAATCATTCCTAAGTAACAGTAACAAGAAAACACAGGCCGCGCTTCTAATCAAATATATGAAACGTGTGCAAGTGTATAAATAAATGGGAGAGGTGCAGCCAAGGACCAAGAGTGATCACTGTGTAACTACAAAGAACAAAAGAGAGGTGCAGCGCTACAAACAAACATTATATAACACTATGGGCCTGATCCAGACCTACGAATGAGTGCCGAGTGTATTAGCGTTCAGCGTAAAAACTTTGCACTCCCCCAACACTTACTTTCATTTCATTACGCCGGCTAAACCCTACCCTAACTTTTCCCTGCGTTACGACGCCTGCCCGTTTGTACTAGTGCGACGTAACAAGGTAATCCAGCCCATACTGTATGATTTAAATACTTCCCCCCACCAACATTCACTAACTTCAGCGTATTTCCGGTATTCGTTTTTTTGGCACGCCCCTTTGTTCGCATATACGCAAATGGCACGGACGCCCGATTTACGCTAAAGAAGTTATGAAGGAAAACATCTGCCACACGCATGCGCAGAACGGTCTAACTGCCGATTATTATTAAGTCTGGATCAGGCCCTATGTGTCAGCACATACATAAAAAGAAGGTTTAGTTTACAATATAGCTATATTAGGTTAAGCTCACCTGCCCAGCCTCAAGGCACCTCCTGTAGGTAAGTCCCTATCCATTTGCTATATGTGTACTCAGGAGGTCTGTATTGAGACACACCTGCCATTTGAAAAGTGTGCAGCGGCCATATTGGGCAGGTGTCAGGCTCCCAAAGTAAAACTAGTAACAGTAACAAGAAAACACACAAGGCCACACTTCTAATCAAATATTTGAAATGTATATAAGTGCAAGTGTATATATAAATGAAGAGGTGCAGCCAAGAACCAAAGTGAGTGCGGCCTGTGTTTTCTTGTTACTGTTACTAGTTTTACTTTGGGAGCCTGACACCTGCCCAATATGGCTGCTGCACACTGTTCAAATGGCAGGAGTGTCTTAATACAGACCTCCTGATTACACATATAGCAGATGGATAGGGACTCACCTATAACCCAATATAGCTATATTGTGAACTAAACCTCCTTTTTATGTATGTGCTGACACATAGTTTTATATAATGTTTGTTTTAAGCATCGGACCTCTCTTCTGTTCATTTCTTAATAGCCGTTCTTATCTGTGAATCATTTGGCCATGGTATCGGTGCATTTTTTTTGGGTTCTGGGCATGCTCAGTTTAACCATTCTGAAAAAATACGCATGGAGATTCTGTTCTTTGTTAGTTGTGAATAAGGTCCAGAGTAGTATTCTTGCATATATATGCAAAGGTTGCAGTTCTGATTGGGCACAATACACAGTAGACTGGCACTTACTCTGTTCTGCAGCTGCACTGTTTGTTCCACTATTAGGAGGGGCATTGGAAGGAATGGCATTTTAGGAATAGGACATTTACATAAAACTAATTTCAATTTAGGGCTCACTGGTCCTTTAACTATGACTCCAAGGCATTTTGTGTGTTTTCCACTGCACCAGCATTACAGAATATTCTCACATGTTCTTGTTAAGAAGCAAAGCAAACAATGCGTATGTGGCTCAAATCTTTGCCAGGACTAGCTTACAGAAACCTTTGTTTATAGCCCAGCCTGTTATGAAAGTTTTTCTGAAATGTCAAAGCAAAACCAAGAGCGAAGGCTGGTATTTAGGACATGCAGTGAGTGACTCAATATAACAAATTACAATTCCTAATCATTGACTGTCTTAACATTGGACTTTAAGAGGATAAAATCTCAAGCCCTAGAATGCAGTTTTACAAAAATGGTATTCAAGTGGTGTGCATTATCAGTGCTCATACAGCAAATAGCCAAAGCAGCACTGGTGCCAGCTACAGGGGGCCCAGCAGAGGAGAATCCCTGATTCCTCCATTACAGCCGTTTCTTATAGTAACTGGGGACCTGATCCAGATCCCTGCACAGAAGAGAGAATTGTACTCCCTGTCATTCCCCTCTCGTGCCTTAAGTTACACGAGCGGATCAGTGGTCCATCCAACTGCTGATCCACTTATATCGTATTTCCCTGAAAATATGATAATTTTCGCTCCAAAAGATGCATTAGGGCTTATTTTCAGGGAATGTCTTATTTTTTCATGTGCCACAGTCTACATTTAATGATGTAAAAAAAAAAATTCAAATAAAATCATGTCATCGTCTTCTGGAACATTGTCATAACTCTCCAAACCCCGAATTCCAGCCTGAATTTCTTGCGACTTCATTTCCTGTAGAACCATTGGCCTCAATCTCTCATGTCTAGCAATAGAGCTCTCCTTAAATGAGCACTTCTTGTCCATGTAGCCTGCTCATAATGCATTATTATTATTTTATAATTCAATGCATCCATTGTGTGTTGCAACGTATGTACTAAATGCGTCCGTCTAGCTGACGGTCTTAACTGGGGCTTATTTTGGGGTTAGGGCTTATATTACGAGAATTATGAAAAATCATGCTAGGGCTTATTTTCCGATTAGGTCTTATTTTTGGGGAAACACGGTAACTACCTTATCCCACCCACACTATTTTAACCACATTGGCGGGCATATGGAATGCAATCCCCTTTTACTAAAAATTCCCTTTGTACAGAACTACGTGAAACGCACATAACATCTGGAGGGCACTTGCGTCTTCCACTTTAGACACCTCACTTACACACCTTGCGTGCCTAAGTGGGGAAATGTTCTGTAGTCTGGATCCGGCCCCTAGTCACAGCAATATTTATCACCACTTTCTCTATTATATATTTCTCCTTTCATATATTCTTTACATCAACTGTTGTTTTCAGTATGAAATATGTGCCATTATTGCAATACTAAAGGTGCCAGCAGGCATAAAAAGAGTAGTTTTTTTGTTTATAAATACATTTCAGTCTTTCTACCCAAAATGTAACAATTGCATCTGTTCAGACGTACAATGAAAAAAGGGGAGCTTCTAATGAAACAGATACAGTTGAATAAAAAATTATTTTTCCTGCT
>WWET01004674.1:42431-55269 GCA_011038615.1 Limnodynastes dumerilii | reverse complement strand
GCTGAACAAATGGCCCCACTGTGTATCCACGTGGACTATTTAAATTTACCACATCTAGCGTCTCTGAAATTGTGCTTTTGACTATATGCACATGGAAATTAGTTTACTATTTCCATCATATATAATGAAATTTGTATTTGTATTGTAGATATTTCTTAATTCTCTGTGATATATCGGTATGAATTACAAACACAGATCCACTACTACAGGTTTTGCTGTTATACAGCTAGGAAGGTGTGGTTCCTGCAGCAAAACATAGATCAAGGTCACAATGGAGCTGATCAAGAGGAACAGCTCAAAAAAGTGCAAATAAATTTGAACCAGGACAAACAACCTTGTCACATTGGACCGGATTCACAGATCAGAATGAGTTAGGTGCAGATACAGCCGCACCTAACTCACCTGATCTGACCGCAACCCTCCTCTGTTTTCAGGATTCTTATGGCGCTTGAGTTTCATAGGGCTTCCTTATGTAACCGTGCGTATTTTCTGTCTTAAGAAGGAAAAAACACACAGAGATCCATTCCCCACACCTACCCCGCCCGCCATGGCAGGCCTCTTCCTTCTTAAATAATTGCATACCTAAATGTTACGTAGATTGCATAAATTACCTACTATGCATGCGGTCATTTCTTAAAAGACTGTTCTTAATAAGCCGAGGTTCTTAAACCTCAGGTGGCCCTGAGAATGACTGTATCATTATTTGATAGTTACTAAAATAGACAAGTATTAGCATGTTGGCAGAGGTACCAGGCTGACAACTATGGGCCGTATTCACAGATCCGTTTTTTAAAAGTACGCAATTATACGCACCTATATAGAGCACCTCTAACTTTACGTGTGTAATTACGTGCGTATATGTATGCTGTACGTTCGAATCAATCTAACAGCGCCCTCAAAGACTCATTTAAATGCCTCCCCCCACCGTCGTTCATGTAAATTTTCAGGTACGTGTTGCAACCCGGCCCATCCATACCTATGTCCCCAAGTGAGATTCACATGTCTGTGCCACTTAGGCGCGTATAATTAACGTAAATTACATAAATAAAGTTACTACACATGCGCAGTTCATCCGATCCTAAAAATATGCACGCGACTCCACCTGAAAACGGATCTGTGAATTTGGCCCTATATGTTTGATATGGTTCCATATCTTAAGGGTGAATAAAACCGCATTAAAATAAAATGCGGTTTTATTCACCCTTATAAAGACATTCCTTGACTTGTCCCTACTCCTGTGATTATCATTTAGTCTGTCTCTTTTTCTCTCCTCCGTGCTGTGACCACTCTCCTCTTACCTTTGCTTCATGCTGTCACTCTTTTGCCCACTCTTGGTCTCTCCTATGCTCTGATGCTTGTCCACCAACTCTGGCTGAAAGCTGTTATTCACACCAGTGCATTGAGATTTCATTGAGGATTGAGAGCCGACTGAGAGTCGATATTCTGAAACCCGCTGTGGGTTACACCACCTGTCAGGCATTTCTGACCTCTAGAGGCATTACTATCGAGGGCCAACGTCTCTTTTCTCTGCCAGAACCGCTGGTAAATATACCATCTATCTCTGCAAGTTACACCATCTATTACTACCTCTTTTACTTATTGAATTGCTCTCGCCTCTTATCTCAATAGACCACATATCTCAATCTCATATCTTTCAAACAGGACTGTAATTAAAGAGACTATATATTTCTTTACACATTCTTCTAACGAACTATCAGCTAAAGCATATCACCATTCTCTACGGACCACTGGTTACCTAATAAATCCTGTTGAGTGCTGCCTTGCGCAGCTAAAGGAAAATCATTGTTCTATTGTATTTGATATATATGGTCATATTGGGTGTGATATCGCATATTGTTCCTACAGCTCCCATTATTTATATATCTATTATACAGGTGCTTGCAGTTGAGAACAGATATATATTTATTTTCTATTTTCTATTTTCTGTATTAACTTCATTTTTTGCTTTGTTTCTATTGGTGTTTTTTATTGCATTATTTTAGAATAAATATTGTTACATTCTCCAAGTGCTCTTTTTAGTGTATGTATGCCTGTCTATCATCAGAGACAGATAAGTGATTCATTTTTTTTTATTTTTAGCAGTTAGGGTTAAGAATAGGGTTGGGGTAAGGGATAGAGTTGTGAAATGGAATGCAGATAGTATTGCAATGTGGAACAGCACTATAATATTCTGTATCATTACAATATTGAGGTTTTGAGTTATACTAAAGTCAATAGGTTAGGCCTGGTAGCCTTTTAATACCAACAGGTTAACATGATTAACAATCTTAAAACCTTCTAGGTTTCATAGCCCCCCCTCCCCCAGCTCTAAGTGGATGGCAAGGGGAAGCAGATTACAGAACACCAAAAGTGACTGGTGACTAGTTACACTTATTTTAGGCTACTCACTCCCACTATATCACCCAAGTATACAGGTTAATATAGTGTCTAAAACTAAATGTGTTCAAATCTGTAATATGATGTCAGTTACAGAAGTAACTTTTCTAATCTTGTATCGTCCACGTCTGTCTCACACACTAAATCCATGCCTCCCAGCTGTCCCTATTCCAGCGGGACAGTCCCGCTTTCGGGGGAATGTCCCGCCCGCCCCCCAACTTGTCCCTAGAGATCAGACTCTCGGGACAAAGTTGTTTTTCTTTTTTCTTTTGTTGTAAAGCCCTGCTGCTGTATATGCGGCAGAGCTTTTCCAGCACAGTAGAGGAAATACAGGGCTCCTGCAGGAGCCCTGTAAGACCAAACTTGTTACTATGAATGGCAGTGACTGAACCTATGCGGTCACTGCCATTCTAGAAAAGAGATTTGGTCCTACAGGGCTCCAGTATGAGCCCTGTATTACCTGTACTTCTGCACGATGTGACCGCAGTCATCAGAGAGGGAGAGACGGGGAGACAGCGCCGCAGAGGAAGGGAGAATACACCAAAAGGTAAGTAAAAGAAAAGAAAAGAAATAATAAGGGGAATATATATGGATTTCTGGACATAAATATAAGGGACATACATGGATCGCTGGATATAAATATAAGGTACAGATATGGATGGCTGGGCATAATAATAATGGGCAGATACGGATGGCTGGACATAATAATAAGGGGCAGATATGGATGGCTGGGCATAATAAAAAGGGGCAGATATGGATGGCTGGACATAATAATAAGGGGCAGATGTGGATGGCTGGACAAATAATAAAGGGTCAAATATGGATGGCTGGGCATAATAATAAGGGGCAGATATGGATGGATGGGCATAATAATAAGGGGCAGATATGGATGGCTGGATATATAGGGGCACACATTTAATAAAGGGGCAGGCATATGGAGGCTAGACAAATAATAAAGGGGCAGACATATACTAGGGGCACACATTTAATAAAGGGGTAGACATGGAGGCTGGAGAAATAATAAAGGGGCAGGCATATGGAAGCTGGACAAATAATGAATGGGGCAGACATATGGAGGCGGACATATAGCTGTTTGGAGAAATAATAAGGGGCAGACATATGGATGGCTGAATTAATAAGAGGGGCAGGCACTAGACCCGCTGCAGTGCAAGACACACCCACTTTTCTCAGACACGCCCACTGGGAGGTACAAGACACACACCCTCTACCATGTCGCAAAATTTTGTCCCTCTTTCCAATTCTCAAATGTTGGGAGGTATGCTAAATCTGAAGTTGCAATGTCACTAAACAGGTTCCTACAGCTCATCTAAATAAACAGGCTCCTAAACACTCTGTTTTCAGACTCAGGAATTCAATGGCTCAGGGAAAGACCTGTCATTACTACACTAGCATTTGCACACTGGAATCAGTTGACCAAGACATGCAAATGTTCCTAATCTTATGCAATTTAATTTCATATGTAGCATCAGTGATGTTTTAAACACAAGTGAGTAATCTACCTAATGATAAATGAAACTGTTTTTATCAAGATAGAAGTTCTTGCCAGATAATATAACAACTGTGTTAAGTGTAAGGGCTCCTCAGAGGTTTCCAGATGTGATGTGCATTAGATAAGCCTCGAAATTATGCAACATTATGCAGGTCATGTCACTGCAGGTTTAGTTTATAGAAACTAACAAGGATGATAAAATGCTGATGAGGAGAATTGTGATGATAGTGAAAATATAATCCAAATGGGACTATCTATTCTCCAAAATAACATAGAGGGCCTGAGACACTTAGGAGCAAGGCTCATGTTGTGACATTTTAAAATAGAAGGAGACGTATTCAGTTATATTTCTTGGTGTAGAAATAGAGACTCTTTACTGAAACCAAATACTGGAGTGGACAGATATATGTTTTATGCAATTCATAATTGGGATACACCTTCCCTGACTCCCAAATCTATTCTCAAATTTAAGAAACTTATCCAGTGTTTGGATCATATTTAGAATTATGAAAAGTGGGTAATTTACAATCACTAGGATCGGAAAACTGTTACATGCCATCATTATGATTGTGATGGCATGTAAGCCTAACCCAGTGATAGTCAACCTGGTCCCTACCGCCCACTAGTGGGCGATTCAAGCTTTCATGGGGGTTTGGCAGCCCTGATAGCAATCACAACTGGTAGTGGCAAATGATGTAATTTGCGGAGGGTGATGAGCCGCACTAATCACTGCATTCAACAGTATTACATCGGACTTTGTATAGTCCGCATGGAGATTAGACTAGTGCTTGTGGCTCTTTTGTATATGAAAACGTTATTACCCGGACATTGCATAGTCAGTTTCTAAACAATGTCCGGGTAACAAAGATTGCATATACAAAAGAGACGCAAGCTGCTTTACTCATACACAGTGTCTGAACCACTGCATCCAGGCACTGTTTATACGTTGCTATAGCAGACATGTCACATCAGCGTCATAAAGCATAGAGCGCCACGTAGGACGGGGAGAAGAAGACAGGAGAAAACAGCAAAGGTAAGAAGACATTAAAAACTAATTAAGAAAAGTTGTGAAATGTTGAAATAAGAAAAAGTGGGGGTGTGTAGGATAGATACGAGGGTTGAAACGGTGGTTATATAGGACAGATACAGGGGAAGAAAAGGTGAATATATAGGGTAGATAGAGGGGAAGAAAAGGGCATATATAGGATAGATATAGGGGAAGAAAAGGAGGGTTGTACAAACCCTCTCCATTAAAAATTACCTTGCACTTGTGCTAAACTAAGTTACTTCAACGGTGGGCGATAAGGAAATTTTACCTTCAACAAAGATAGAAAAGTGGGTGGTAGGTATTAAAAGGTTGACAACTTCTGTCAGCTGGTACTGTGGTCCTCGGATGCATGCCATCATGCATGCTGCTTCTCTTCCTCTTGAAATGCGCAGAATGGTGTCCAGCCAATCCGGAGCAAGGGTTTTATAGTGTCGGGTCTCCCTTTGCTCTCTTCCTCTTTTTGAATTCTGATCTATGGTGTTCTGAAAATTCTGTGTGTGGTCCAGCCTCTCCATTTGGACATAAGATTCATTTTTAGGTAAATGGTATAATGGGACATTATAATCATTTATTGGGGACACAGTATTAAAGGACATACAAATACTTTAATGGAGCATACAGTATTAAGGTTTAGATTAACCCTTTGTGCGGGCACATAATCCATGACAAGGCATGCCGTTAACACTTGGCGTGCTGCCGCTTATTGTGCTAATAGTCAGAGCATGCCCTGCAATACATGGGCATTCTGTGCCTTCTAGTAATATATGTGCATGCCATGCTATGAATTTTATATTAAAATTGTTTTTAATTTTTTTTTCCCACCATTACTGATTAGTAAATATAGCGATTTGCATGCTCTGCCTTTTCTAAATAACCATGGTTATGTAAAAAGCAGCTTTAAAACGGATATATAACATGCATAATTTCTAGCAATTTTAGACCGATTTGGCTACTAGTAAATTCTTCTATTTTAAAATCACCTAAAAAATTGGTGTATTTGCCAATTTGACTTTAGAAAATCCAGCCCCTGGTGTTCTGCCCTGACCTATTCCAGCTCCTTCCATGATTTCAAGTTCCTACCTTTCTGTCTGTTGTGGCTAGTGTGGGTGTGAATGTTCTTCTCTTTCTGTTCTTTGTTTGTTAGGAACCATGGACCAAATCCAGACCCCCGCAGGCTTTCCGTACATGCTGTCTGTCGGAGAGGAAGAGAGGGTAGTGCATGCCAATAAATCAGTCGTGCGGATCAGCGGTCCATACAACCGCAGATCCGCACCCTCCCACACTGCACACTTTGCTAGAGAGGACCGGAGCTGCATCTTCTATCAGCCGGAGAAGATTCTTCAAGCAACTGGAGAAGATGACCTGGCAAGGAAAAGAAAAACTCGTCCCAAGAATGATGATAGCTAAACGGTCAGTATTAAAAAATGTTATTTCATTTATACAACACACAGTACATTACTACACATTTAGCATAGTACACGATGACCACCGGAGGTAAGTTAACACATTAGGGGGCATTGTTATACAATGTAAAGGCTTTTTTAATGCACACATGTTTATCAATGTATGTATGTATGTTTTTTTTTAGACACCGGAGATAGAGATAGAGATGTTTAGAAGGCTGTTCTATCAGCGAAGCCATGCTAAGCATTCCAGACATGCTGCGCTAGCATTTTGTATAGAGAATAACACATGTCAGATATATTGACATGTGTTTTTCATGTTCGGTGTGGGGCAATTTCATTGAAAGCACCCCACACAGAAGGCGCTTTAGTTTTAAACGATTTGCTGACGATCTAAAGGCAATTTAGACAAATCGTCTTTAGTGAATACGGGGATCTCTATTTTTTTAAAGGCAAACATCTGGATGAGTTTTGTCCAGCAATGTTTGTCTGATCGATTTGGTCAAAGTCCAAAGTCATGGGACTTTGGCTTTAGTGAATACAATAATGGCAAAATCACTGCTAAAGTCCCGGGACTTTGGGGGATTTTGACAAAATTGACTTTAGTAAATATACCCCTTGGAATCCTTCTGGATGAGCATCCTCTGTGTGCAGATTTGACATATGAGATATTTGACATTTGAGGTATTAATCATGCCTGATCCTGATTTTTGTTTTGTTCAAGGAACAGCAATTATGAAGTATTAGGAGTTCTTCATCACTAAATCAGGGAAGATCAGTCACCTTGGACTGGATCCAAAATTAAAAGTGTTTTCCATATGCACATTGGATCGGATCCACAGTTAGACTACTTATGCACGCAAAGCTGCAGTGTGGACATCGCTGTGGATGCTTGATATCTGTTGTGTATATTGTACCCTCTGACACCAGTCTTGCCAGATACCCTAAACCACGTGACTTAATCACTCCAAATTGTCCATATTCCGCATCCCGTGCCATCAATTGAGTCATTAGGTAATCCCTAAGTCAAAATGTTGGTGGTCTTGGCTGGCGAATGGGTCCTCCATGAGTATCTCATCCACATACATATACACATACATATACACATACACATACCCATGCATGCACACTTACACACACTTATATCTCACTTTGGGCTGAATCCAGACTTAAGAAAGAGCTTGAAATTAAGAAAGGAGGGTTACCCCTAGGCAAAACCATGTTGATTTCAGGGGGAGTCAAGTTAATTGTACTCTTTGCATGCAGGGATATATCTTTGAATTACTTACTGCACACAGACACTGACCAGCATTACTATTACACTGTTATTTAAACTTGGGATAGGAAACATCACCACTCAACTCAAAAACTGTATTCAACAGATTAAATATTACTCCCTTGCAATCAACATGGTTTAGCCCAGGAGTTATTTTCCTCTCTTAATTTCAAGCTCCTTCTTAGGTCAGGATCAAGGCTTTTGGGCTGGATCCTCAACAACGGCCGTCTTGCACATACGTCCGTTAGTGTGCCGATAGTAGCTACTACGTATGTGTAGTAACTATTTTATGTAATCTACGTATCGTTTTGTTACGTGGATTGCGTATATGCGGTCTTAAAGACGGACAGACGTTGTTGAGGATCCAGCCCTTTGTGACTAATTTCATTACATGGCATTTAAATCTCCTACCCCCCCCCCTGCTCAGTGCAGTGAATAAATTATAAGATATGACAGGGGTCAGGATATTCAATATGGGGCCTGTTACAGCCCTTCAGAAGATAATAAACCTTTAAAACTTTTAAAGACTGCATGTACACAATCTCTGTAACAAAACACTACTAGATAGCATAAAATAGTTACTGCACGTGTGCAGTAGTAACTACACTACTGCAAGTAGTTGAGAATGCGGTCCTATGTTTCTAGGTCACAGTGCTGCTTTATGTTTTATTTTAATGTTTTGTTTTTGTTTTTGATTTTTTTAATTCCCCTATCCCACTGATATAAATAAATTGAATAAATAATTGAATGCACCCCTACAGCTGATACTTGTAGTGCTACAAGCAGGAGCATGCCCAACGATACCAGGGCATGCTGGCGCTTGGAGAACCACAAGCACCAGCATGCCCTACCATCCATGACCCGCTGCAGCCTGTAATGTCCCCAGTATTAATAAAAAAAGTACAGGGCCAGCCCGCTACAGTAAAAAATATAATTATATTAAACACAGTTACTACGATTAAAATCATAATTACCTGCTTTGATGGGATCTTAATCTGTAAATCTTGTGAAGTCTTGTCAAAATAAAAAATCCCTGGTATGAATTTCTCACACTTACAAAGGGTATAAATAGAGCCCACTGCCAGCAGACCTGTCATTAGCTGCGGGATGGCAACAGGATATGTGTCACAGCATTTGTACCAGGGATTTTCGTACCTGTATTTTATTTTATTAATTGTGGTTCTCCAAGTGCCAGCATGCCCTGGCATTGTTGGGTATGCTTGTGTTTGTAGCACTACAAGCATCAGCATACCCTGAAGTGGTAACATTTATTTATTTTTGGTTTATTTAATTTTAGTTCATAATTTTTTGGTAACATTTTTTTTTTTTACATTTTTTAGTGTGTTTTCTTTACACTTAGAGGTTACCTGCGACTTCATCTTACACCACCCTGGGATGGTGTAAGCGTATGGCAGAAGCATATGCACCATACACCACTACTGCAGATATTTAAAAGAGAAAATCACCCTTTTTCTCATTTAAATATCGTGGAACTCCTCGTTTCACTAGCACAGTAAAGGCGGATGTGGCCACAGATAAATGGGCAGCCTTGCACCCATCTTTCTGTGCTTAGTCCTGTTGTGAGTATGCACAGTGCTCATATTAGCTACACCTCTGTCTGAAAAACAGATGTCAGCTTAGCTCTGAAACAGCCCCTAAGAGCAGAAATGTACACCTGACCAATCCTATATTGATTTCAGGAGAGTCAAATTTCATCTGTTGTGCAATAAGCAAAAGCAAAGTATTCTCCCTGCATGCATAGAATAAAATTAATTTAACTCCCCTGAAATCTAAATGGTTTTGCCCAGGTGTAACTCTCCTCTCTTTGGCCTGGATTCAGAGCTGCACTTACACCTTTCTTTAGGTGCAAGTGTAGACCTGAGCAATACTATGTTGAACTGCAAGGGGAGAAAATTTTAATTGTGAAAGAAAAATTATATTTAAGAGGTGAAATTTCTTAGCTCAACTCTGTTTCATAGATTAAACATAAAGCTATGAAGTATTTAAGTTCTGTGTGCAAAAGTAATGTATTTTCCCTGCATATTAAAGATTTAAGACTAATGAGCACCCTTAACTTTGCGAAATGGTTTAGCCGAGCTGTACACCTAAAAAAAGGTGTAAGTGTATCTCTGAATCAGCCCCCTAAACTCTGAATCCAGGCCTTATTTTCAAACTCTGAATCTGGTCCTTAATTACATAATTAATTAATTTGTTAACCATTTATAAAATGCATCAGAAAAATATACAAAAAACAGCGCCTTCCACGTTAATAGTATTAGAAAAATTATACCAGCGGCTAGTGGGACTGGGTTACAGGAAACCCAGTATTAAATACAATTACAAATGCCCCTATGCTTTTCAAAATATATACTAAATTGTGCGTTACTGAATCACATCTTATGATATATCTATATGGATGATTTAGATGAACAGGACAAGAATTCAAACAGTATGTGGCACTATTATTATTGGCTTTGCAATTTTATTCATAGCTCCTATGCGTTTTACCTGATTGTATGTGGCTATGAACAGAAATGCAAATTCCAATCTATTAATTTGTGCTGCACAGTTTGTTATCATTCTAATCAAATTTGTTAGTTTTTTTTTAATTTGTGGAGCACAGTGGACTATGGAGCAACAAGAGCAGGAGGAAAAGTGAATTTCAGAACATTTAAAAACTAGGAAAGGGAAGAAGCAGAGGTGACTCACTTGTTGTGTTTTTGAATACCAGGTCCCCTTCTGCCAATTTTGTGAATAATAGTTTATTTATAACATAACATAGATGGGTGAGGTGTTTTTTTAAGTCTAAGTCTATTTTAGCAGTAAATGCTTTTTCCCCATTCCAGTAAGTTAGATCAACTTTTAATGTGTTTGCATGGGTTGGCATTATGGGAAAATACCAAGTTTATTAGCATTACTTGTGGTTTTGGAAGAAATGAGACATTAATATGTTCTCATCTGTAAAAGTGAACTTGGAATCAACCAGCACTCCTTCTCTATTGATAAATAAAATGCCCTTTTTTATATTACGAGTCTCTGTGTCTCACAGTGGCACTCATTGAGTCATCCCTGCCGTCTCAGCATGGGATGTTTGTGTACTTTTTGTTACGGTGGTAATGTACCAGGGTGCAGAGTCTAATCATGGGTCAGTGATCACTGGGGCCCGTGATAGTGGGGACAGACTTGACTGAGAACCCATGGCAGGTTGTGGTGCCTAATAGTAACGTCGAAGGCAGAGTAGGAGGCTCTACACATGTACAAGTCAGACAACACTGAACAAATAGGATAGTGGTACCACAAAGAGGAGGAGGTCACACCTGGCAGCCAGAAGCAGTAACTGCTGGTTCTTTTAATAGCAGTTCAGCGAATCTGAGATTGAGCTGCTGCCAAGTTGTTGTATGTAACTAAATTACGTAAGTCCAAAGGTACGATGAAGGGGCCGACCCTTCATATACAAATAGGGCATAGGGCAGGATAGACATTTAAATGAAGGGGTGGGTTACTATTCTCTTCTAATTCTCCTGCTGCTTTTGACACTGTTGACCACTTTCTTCTCATAGAAATGTTACAATCAATAGGTATTCAGGACATAGCTCTTTCCTGGTTCACATCCTACCTTTTCTATTTGCTCTTTCAGTTTCTGCTTTTTTGGATCTACCTCTTCTGCCCTTCCACTATCTGTTGGAATACCACAAGGCTCAGTCCTGGGTTCCTTGCTCTTCTCTATCTATACCTCTTCCATTGGGCAACTAATAAAGTAATTTGGTTTTCAATATCATCTCTATGCAGATTATACACAAATCTATCTATCCACCCCTGATCTATAACCAACCGTGCTGGCCAGTGTAACTTTCTGCTATTTCATCCTGGATGTCCTCCGGCCATCTTCAACTCAATCTCTGAAAAACAGAGCTATAATATTTCCTCCTGCCAACAAGAGCTACCCACCCAGTCTCTCTATTTCTGTTGACAACACTGAAATATTCCCTATGCTTCAAGCTCGCTGCCTAGGTATTACAGTTGACCTTGGAGTGTCCTTTCTGCCTCATATACAATCTGGGCCTGATCTAGACCTCCGCCGGCGGGCGGATGCGTAAGAGTGCCAGTTTTGCCGATCTGTGCATGTGCTGGGCAGATGTTGCCCGGCGTAACTAGGGAAACTCATTCCTCAGGATCGGGCGTCCCTAACTGTTGCGTAGTTACGGTTGAGCGGGTGTTCCTCGCCGTAACTACGCAACAGTTAGGGAAGGAATGAGGGCGGGAGGCGGGTTTGGCCATTTACACTCCTGTGGCCGGCGTAATTACACACTGTTACTCTGGCTGAAGTTAGGGTAGCCTTCAGCTGGCGTAACAGTGTGTAATTACGCCGGCCAGTAATCAGACCCTCTGTTTCTAAATTTCTAGAATATAAAAAAAATATCTCTCACAAGACACCGATTAAAGCTCTTATTCATGCACTAATCATCTCCCACATACAAAGTTATCCCTCTACAGTCTATATGGGATGTAGAGCAAGACTGATTTTCCTTTCAAAATAGAGCTAGTCCTCTCTCTTTACACTGCTTGTCTGTATACTACAAAATCAAATACAAAATCCTCTTACTAACCTATAAAGCCATAAACAAAACTGCATTTGCATACATATATTGCCTCATCTCTGTTACTAACACAGCTGTGTGACTGGATCATACAGAGCACTGAAACCACTTTTACTATAGTTTGCTCCCCCCAGCTTTGACCCAGAAACACAACGTTGTGTGTGGTGCTCTGCTGGGAACAGAGGCAAAATACAGGATTTTTAAAGTGGGTTACAATGCTTGTATTGCATGTGGGATATATTAGGGTTCTGAAGTTTACACATTATATAAAACTCACATGTGAGGTATATTAGGTATCTGGGAATGGCACATCCTATAATATGTGTGGGGTATATTAGGGTTTGGGATTGGCTCACTGTATACAGTATATAGTGTGCTATTCCCAGACTCCTAATATACCCCACATATATTATAAATATGGGTGAATGGCGCTCATATAGGGTTGGTGCTGGGATATGCAGGTGCTGCTGTATTTGCTTACAGGTGCCCCAATAGCACCTCATATACTCATACCCCTTTCACATCACCATGAAATAACCGGGATTTTTGCCAAAAACCCGGGTCTCTGCAAAATCCCGGGTATTTCGTGGAGATGTGAAAGGGGTA
>WWET01004674.1:24906-35515 GCA_011038615.1 Limnodynastes dumerilii | reverse complement strand
GTGGTGCAGCAGTGTATTTGAAACTTGAAGGCTTAATACAGGATTTGCTCATGAGTTATTAGAGTTAACACAATGGGTTAATTTATGAAGACTAGACTTGGCTTGACTTGACCTGGACTGGACTAGGACTAGGACTGGATTGTCTTGGCTTGACTTGACCTGGACCTGAACAGACTTGGCTTGTCATGACCTGAACTGGAACTAAGCAAGCTTGACTTAACCTGGACTGCGCTAGGACTGGATCTGGACTTGACAAGCATGACTGGACTGGACTGGACTTGACCAGGACTAGGGGCCGGATTCAGAGCTCCGGCCGCAATGCAATTGAGGCCGGAGTTCTGCGAAAAGTGCTACTGCGCATGTGCAGTAATTTTGGAACGTAATCTACGTTACTTCTTGCAACGTAGATTGCGTACACGCGGTTTTGAGGACCGCGTGTACGCAATCTACGCTGCAAGAAGTAACATAGATTACGTTCCAAAATTACTGCGCAGTAGCACTTTTCGCAGAACTCCGGCCTCAATTGCATTGCGGCCGGAGCTCTGAATCCGGCCCTAGATCTGGACTTGACAATTGTGACAGGACTGGACCAGGACTGGATCGGGACTTGACAAGCGTAACTGGCCTGGACTTGACCAGGACTGGATCTGTAGTTGATAGATTTGACTGGACTGGACTTGACCAGGACAGGACCTGGACTTGACTGGAACAGAATTAAGAGGGATCAACCTGGCATCTTGAGTGAACAAGTTGTTCTGGCACAGTACTGCCTGTGCAGCAGGTTTAAATTGGTAGCTCCTGACCAGGATTGGATAGCCTGGTCACATGATTTCAAGTGCTGGACTCCTATTAGCTGGAACAGGTCAGGTGACTAGAAGCAACATGGCAGTGCCCATGCACCAGAGAGCGCCGGAGCTAGCGCCAGACTCGGTATCCACACTGCACATACATGACTGGAGGCTGCCACTAGTGAGAATGGCACCTCATGGAGCATGCACAGCTGGAGATTGCTGCCAAGAGACGGCCTCTCACACGGTAAGAACCATGCAACATGACAAATACCAGTCACCGCAGCATCTTAATCCTGGGGATGATAGATTGCTTTTCCTCGGTGAGGCAGAAGCAATCGATTTGAGAGCCAGTATGAAACTGGCTGGTATAAAATGGCCCTTTCAAAAAATGACTGTTCTAAACACAGACAAAGGTCAAATTCTTTGACCCAGAGAGAGCATAAAAACAGTTTTCAGCATCATAGCCAGAAACTACTACCCAAAGAAAAACATGCATCAGTGCACAGTAGGGTCATAACAATTTTATATGCATTATTAGAGTAATTGACCATTGCAAGGTTTGAAAGCTTTCATCATTGCTCAAGAGAAGCATGGCCTCTCATTACAGAACAGTAAGACGCAGCCTGAAGCACAAAAATAATGACTTAGCAATCAATATTCCTGTAAGTAAAAGCATTACTTCCTTTTAGCCAGTATTTGTCAGAGAACATGCTAACCCTGCACCCTATGGGAGGGCAATATTGCAGGCGCTGTATTTTTACTTGCTATGGGTGCCATGAATTTGTTCCACACCTCTGTTTTTGTGCAACTACCTTGGAGAAGCAGTCCCTATTGTTCCAATCAGTCAGGCCTTTGTACTGAGTCCAGGGATAGTAGGGAGTACTGCATTCCTTACTACTGATCTGATCCTTAAGGGGAAGCAGAACACTCCTAACAGCAGTGCACCAGAGTTGCCAATGTATCTTTAGGTTATATGAAGAGGTTGGAGCGCAGAATGAAACTGCAAAATCATGGGACTGGATCCAGGCTCCTGCAAAGGGCATTTTCCAACAGCATCAGATAAATCCCAGTTTTGCGCTCTGCTGACAAAATGCAATACGATCGATCCAGTGTTAAATTGTTTTCCTTCCAATAGCAGGGCAGGTAACAAGCTAAAGTGGGAGGGGCTTGGCATAAAAACTTATAGTAAGCACTTGCTACCTGGCAGTCAATAGATCCGTTATAATCTGTTGTCATTTTAAGCAGGGACAGATCAGAAGTTTAAAGGTTGGATCCATTTGTCGGAGTTCCATGAGTGGTACCCCATGTGCTCACACTGATGTGTTGGCTGCCACTGTGTTCAGAGATCACTGATATAGTGCATAGCCACTGCTTTCTGATCAAATTTGAATGTTTCCTGTATATGTCAAAAACAAAATTTAATAAAACTTCCATTCACTAACAGGATCGGGATGCAGTTGAAAATAGAAAATTACTATTGGCAATGGGAACCAATTTCCCTGTTCCCAATAGCTACAGACTGTGGCAGTTGCAGCAGGTATATTAGGGTTAGGCTACGGGGCATTGAGAAGGGGAGCGTTAGGAAACGGTCAAGGTTGGGGTTAGGTAAAAACTCTTCACAACTGCTGGAGTCGAATCACTGACGCTTTCTACAATGGAGATTGCAATTGCAGCGCAGTTTCCATTCAGCTGCAGTATGATGGTCTTTCGCAAAAAACACATCTTGCAAAGACATATTACTTAATACTGCATTATATTTATATAGAGAGAGAGAGAGAGAGAGAGAGAGAGATACAAAAAAAGGTATCCCCAGCACTCTTTCATTAACCAGTAATTAATCATATCTTTCTATCTTTAAAATAAAACACAAAGAGATTTGTTACATACATTTGTAAATATATGATAAGCCTCCATCCAATGACAATGCTTCTCTGTTTTGGTGGTCCTAACTTGAAAACTGTCAGAGCCCCAACTTTGGGTCCCAACTTTATATCATGTATTTTTTAATTGAGTGCTCACTTACCCCAGAGATCCCCAAGTATCCAAAATAGCTATTCTGGAACAGTCTCTTCTCAGCTGCTATCCCAGAGATGCTTCAAAATAAAAACACACAAAGGGGCTGATTCAGAGTTGCACTTACACCTTTTTTTTTAGGTGCAAGTGTAGACCTGAGAAATACCATGCTGAATTGCAAGGGGAGGCAATTTTACATTGTGAAACCAGAATTAGTATTAAGAGGTGAAGTTTCTTATCTCAACTCCATTTTATAGAATAAACATTAAGCTATGCAGTATTTTATTTCTGTGTAAAACCAAAGTATTTCCCCTGCATGCAAAATATTTTAAATTAATTAACATCCCTTACTTTGAAGCTGTGCACTTGCATCTTTTTTACACTTACTCCCAAACTCTGAATCAGCCCCAAAATGGTGGTGTACAAAGATGACAGTTACCATAGATTTTCAATGCTTCAAATACTGTCAATTGCATAGTCTCATTTTATGCTGCAGGTGTAAGGCCAGTATGCCCCATTTTTTTAGTCCCACTGTTCAAAGGTGTTTTATTTGTTTAAAAATTTTGAATGTAAAAGTGCAAATAATTTTCTAAATCTAGATAAAATGACAGCCTGTTCTGTGCTTATATTTTTGTCATAAAATAGAGGGAAAATGTTGAGTGAATGGTATTTACAATGATCTGTGTGGCTGCTGGTTTAAATTAATGGAGAACAGCCCCCCTCTTACAAGCCCCATTTTTTTTTAAAGCACAGCAGTACAAAAGCAACTGTGTAAGACTAGAAAGGCTTTAATGCACACTGGGAAAAGTGGCTAAGTCATATAACTTAATGAATAAAGACAATGATTACAATCAAAGAAATAATCTATTTTATGAAAGCAATGTTGTTTGTATGTAGATTAGCCTGGTCTCCGTGTCAGCGTGTGATCAGGGTGAAGGAACACTTGAAACAATCACTGGGTTTATCATTCTTGACACCCCTAGGAAACTTGGTACATCCCTCTGCAAGTTGGAAAGCATAAATACTGAGGAAAGGCTTGAAAACCTGCACAGTTGTTTGTGTGAGAGATCTGCTACTGTTCTAGGAACAGCACTAGGGTTCAGCTAGCACTTATAATATGGAACACACAGAAGTCCTGAAGCCACAGACATTGGATGAGCTTATTCAGATCCTGCACAAGATCTTTGCCAGTGATAATGTAAATGTAGAGGAAGTTCAGAACATAGTGGAGTCTTATGAAAGTAACCCACTTGAATGGATGAGATATGCCAAGTTTGACCCTTACAGGTAATCTTTTTAGTAGCAAGCTTTTTTTGTAACTTCAGATACTATAAAAAGTTGTTGGTTTTTTTTCTTAGATGTGCGCATGGTGCTGTGATTGAGTAACATATGGACCTTTATGTCTGTATTATTGGTCTAATTAGGATACCACTGTTGAAACATGTACATGATTTAATATATACTGCACTATAAAAAAAAATCCTGTTAATTAATTTATAATGCCATCCACGTCCTGGGAACGTTGGCACCGTAGTATTGTCTAGTAATTTATGGGAAGTCAAGTGTCCTGCTATAACAGTGGAACACGGACGTTTGAGTAATCCTGTAATTCTTCTCCTGGATAGGCTTGGTAAACAAGCATGTTTGGCAAAAAAGGCTAGTAGAAATTTCTTGATTACTAGTAGAGTGCTAATATATAATGTGAATGTCTGCAAAAACCATTTTTAATGCAAAATGGATGTGTGATACAAATAGACCCACTTAAAACCATAGAACCCTGCCACCCCCACCCCCCAAAAAAAAAACAAAAAAAAAAACAACTAACTTTTTAATCTGAAGTCAATCCATTAACACGTGTTGCATAATAATACATAGGTGTATATCTATCCTTTTTGTTTCAAAGGATTTATCAAGCAAATGCTAAGTCAATGAAAAGTCTGTATTTGTACATGCCACGCAGATCATATAGATTTCTAGACTTATCTGTGGGAGTGGAGAGGGTGTGTTCCTGCCAGCCAATGGCATATCATGGATATTGACACAACTTCTCCCTCTGGACAGATCAGCCTTGCAGCAACGCTTATCCAGATGTAGCAGGATTTATTATTAGGGAAACGAAATGCTCCACTTTGTCCTGCTCTTCCACTTTTGTTATCGAGCATGTTTTTCCTGAAGGCACTCGTCACTAAGATAACCAATGCAGGATTACATACATGCTGCACACTGACAAGTGGCTCAATTTAGAGCACAGCTCCTTAAACACGTTTTCCCTTGCTAATACACTTCTGAGATTAACTTTGTAGTAATCTGGCAAGGAACTCTAATGCCCACGATGTCCTCCTGTAAGATAGGGTGTGTATATATACAGAACAGCTTTTGATAATGATATTGTTGTGATTATAAATGTTTATCTGATCATGCAATTGCTTTTAATAAGTTTCTGGTGCCGTTATCGACCGACAGCTGCTGAGTGTTAAAATGCAAAAATCAGAATAATTTATAACAGCTGTGACTGTCTTGTTTTCTTGAATGTCCAATCAGGGTGGAATTTCAGTACATGTCTGAACACAGGTGCTATTTTTTTTTTTTTTTATGATTTCATCAAAAATGCCAGAAGTATTTTAATTTGGACACTTCATTTGCAACTTTGTTTACCCCTCCCCCTTCCAAATAAAGCCTGAAACCTGATCTGTTTTCCCATTCTGCAACCTAAGCGAATATACAAGTATCCATACTGGCTTCCTGAACATGGTGTAAAGTGGGTATGGGTGAAATCTGGAAACACACTGGAACCGGATGTTTCATTGTATTCACTAAAAATCTCTGCCTGCAATTAATTGGAGCAATTTATGCTAAGCAAACATTCAGACAATGGGGGCTAATTCAGAGTTGCAATTCCACCTTTTTTTAGGTGCAAGTGTAGACCTGAGCAATACCATGTTTAATTGCAAGGGGGGGCATATTTGAACTGTAAAACCAGAATTAAAATTAGGAGGTGAAGTTTCTTAGCTCAACTCTATTTTATAGAATAAACATAAAGCTATGCAGTATTTGAGTTCTATGTGTAAAAGTAATGTATTTTCCCTGCATGCAATATATTAACACCCACATACTTTGATGGTTTAGTTGAGCTGTACACTTGCACCTAAAAACAGGTGTAAGTGCATCTCTGAATCAGCCCCAATAGACTTATCTGATCAGATCTTCTGTCTTGTTTATATGGGATCACACAGATAACATTATCTATCATAACACAATTATGTTTTGTGCTCCACTGTGCACATTTTTTTTTCCTTCTACAGTCTTATGTGAAGTAATAAATCTACAACATAACTTATAAATAAATAGCAAAATAGTGCTCTATTCAGATTATAGGAAAGAAAAACTCAATGAAGTAAGGCAAGTTCCTCCATGAAAATTCTCCATTAGGTGAATAGCACGGGCATAATCCTGTGCAGCATTGTATCTGCACAGAAAGTTTGTATTTATTGCAGATTAGTTCACTGTGTACAGTTATAAAATTCAAAAGGCAGTTTTATTGGGTATTTTTTTTTTCTTTTAAAGCTTGACCTATTTGGAGCATGTGCTCACAGCAGCATTATGTCCTTGACTTTGTCTTGAACTTAGTTGTGACACTTGCCAAAATCTGTTTAAATAGCTCTCCCAGAACAAAGTGGACAAATAGAAGCTGTAGCAAGAAGGATTTTAGGTTATGTACAGAGGACGTTGTTGGTTAATGATAACTGGAGTTAATATTTGGTCACTTTCTGCCAACACTGATAACTTCATACAGAAAATCCACGACATTCGAACACTTCAATAAAGCAGATGTTGGCTTCAGCATATGGAAATTTGGTAACTGCGTATGATTTGGAAACGGAAAGATTGGCTGGATCAGGTTCAGCTCTCTGTATTAGACAGATGCAGGAAGGCATAACCCCCTATTCCAGTGTTGGCTAACCTGTGGCACTCCAGGTGTTGTGAAACTACGAGTCCCAGCATGCCTTAACTGCAAAAGCATAGCGGATACCTGACAAAGCATGCTGGGAATTGTAGTTTCACAACACCTGGAGTGCCACAGGTTAGCCAACAATGCCCTATTCTGTGCCCCTCTATGAAAAAAATATTGCATACACAACACCTGTTGGTGCATTAAACCAAAATAAGAAAATCTGCGTTAGAAGTTTAGTTGTGTTTTTACATGGACTTTATAATGTACTGGTGGCATGCATTAATTCAGAAAAAGCCATTTTACTATGTAAAATTTTAAACACCGCACAAACATTTTGCAATACAATGTGCAGGTAACACAAAGGGGCTGATTCAGAGATGCACTTACACCTTTTTTTTAGGTGCAAGTGTACAGATCGGCTAAACAATTTTTCAAAGTAAGGGGTGTTCATTTCAATTATTTTGCATGCATAGAACTAAAATACTGCATATCTTTGTTTATTCTATAAAATAGAGTTGAGCTAAAAAACTTCACCTCTCAAATATAATTTTGCTTTCACAATTTAAACCTGCCTTCCCTTGCAGTTCAACATGGTATTGCTCAGCTCTACATTTGCACATAAGAAAAGGTGGCTGTGCAACTCTGAATCAGCCCTAAAGTCTCTTATTTTTTGTTTTTCTTTTTTAATAGCAGCCCTCATCAAGCAGATAGGTGTGAATTGGCTGCCATTTGTGTGGTATAAAATGTAAAAGGTCATTCAAATAATGCCCAAGACATGCTGGTGGGGGTAAACCAGACAATGGGGCTGCACTTACACCTTTTTATAGCGAGTGTAGACCTGAGCAATACCATATTGAACTGCAAGGGGGGGGCAAATTTACAATGTGTAACCAGAATTAGAATTAAGAGGTAAAGTTTCTTCGCTCAATTGTACTCTATAGATTAAATAAAAAGCTATGCAGTATGTGAGTTCTAAATATAAAAGTAAAGTATATTCCCTGCATGCAAAATAAAATTAATTAGCCCCCCTTTGCAAAATGGTTTAGCTAAGCTGTACACTGGCACCTGTTTTGCCCTTACTCCCAAACTTTGAATCCGCCCCAATAAGTACAGAGTCTTCTGCTTTTCCTAGGAAACTGGGCAGCACCAGAGATGGATTTAAAACTCATGGGGGCCCTAAGCAAGATACCGGTTTGGGGCCCCCCAAGGGATCCTGCCTGTTGGAAATGACAGCTCTCCTTTGAGGCTGCAAAGGTGCTTAATAATGTAAGATCCTGGGCCCCTGAGGCTCGCCAGGCCCTAAGCGGGTGCCTAGGTTGCCTTGTGGATAATCCGGCTCTGGGCAGCACAGTGGTTAACATTATTTCCTTACTTCTCTACAGCTAGGAGTTAAATTCCACGAGAAGAAGCCTGTTGCAACTTTTGTCGTCTTCAACTTTCCTCTTAACATTTTACATGCTTTCTCTTTCCATACTAGTTTAGCCCTCAGCCATGAGCCCCTACTATGTGACTAGATTGTAATGAACACATTTACCTTGCCGCTCCATTTTGCAATATGTAGCACTTACACTCATCTTAACTATCTTACAGGTTGTAAGATGGATCCTCTAACCTGCCAGTTTGTCTTTCACCCAGTTTTTTGTTCAATTTTTGTTAAAAATGGTATAGAGCCCAGTTATTGTGTTCTCAGTGGCTGAATAACAGAAACTTGCCATAGTATTGTTTTTAAGACTATGTATTGTTTGGGCTACTTGTGTTGGTCTGTAAAGAAAACCTATAAAATCTATGTGGACAGAATACTGAACTGGAGCAAAACAGTGCTTTACAACAGTGCTTTACAACAGTGCTTTACAACAGTGCTTTACAACAGTGCTTTACAACCGATTCCCTGCTGCATAATAAACCTGTAGTGCAAATTTGTAATACCGGCCGCTTAAGGGCAGTAAAAAGTGAAGTTTAATGTCAATAAAAACAAACATATAAGAATGCAATAGACAGTGTGTATATATAGCAATTAGCAAAAATAGGCAAATACACAATGGATATGTTTGTGTTGGCAGGTCACAAATGTCAAAATGCCATATAAATCCAAGGTATCGAAAGTTGGACAGTATTGTGTAGTCCAATATGTACTGTAAATCAGACATGTAGGTAGCGGCAGTCCCACATGTGTTTCTAGGGACACTGTATTTCAGTGCTACCTACTGCCTCTCCTTGACAAAGTTACCGATACCCCATCGTATCCAGCGTCCCCAGCAATATACAGACGCTGAGAGGCCTATACCTTCTCTCTCCAGCAAAGCACCCCCACAACATGTTTGAAATACAGCATTATTATTATTATTATTATTAACATTTATTTATAAGGCGCCACACGGTATCCGCAGCGCCGTACATAAGCAATAGTAAAACAGTTGCATATACAATACAATAATTAATTAACAGAGTAATATAAAGGAATACAATACATGTATAAAGCAAAAATTACATACATAACAAAAATAAGGAGAGAGAAAGACAGTGTAGAGCAAAAGGTAGTAAGAGATGATGACAGGGTAAAGGGATGAATAATATTTTTTAATACTGGGTAAGTATCCCGATCAGCCTACTAATTCATTCCTTTTTTGGTAGCTGACGGACCTGTTGCAGACCCCATTGGAGAGACGAAGAACCTCTTCGGAGACTTTTAAGGTTAGGCTCTGAGGAAGGAAGGGTTAGTGTTAGGATCAGGCTGCAGGGAGGGGGAGTCTTAGGGTCAGGTTGCTTAAGGGTTGGGAATAGGTTCACCTTCAGCTATCGGTGCAGCATCTTCGTCCTGGTAGGGATTGATTGCTTTTGTTTGAGGCAAAACAACTTATTTCTCTGCCCATTTGGAACAGGCTGGGAGAAAACGGCCCTTTTTCGAAAGCAGTGACCCACCCCCAGTGTCTTCACGCTTTGAAGTATTTTTCAAGTTTTGTGCTTTTTAAAGAAGCTATTAATGGAAGGGGTCTAATCATATAAAAATTGAGGTATCTCCCTAGTTATGCCAGGGCTACATAGTCATAGTCTACATACTGTACCATGTATCTTGGCAGTGAGAGTAGCAATTTCGAATGGTTTCCTAGCCTTGGAACCTTGAGCAGGGAAAAATACTTACTGGGTTGTTTTTACATTAATTATACAGAGGACCATTGTAAAGCATACACACCACAGACAAGTATACAATGATTCTTCTTAAGCTGTACTCTGTAATTCTCAGTACTCCATAATTGGATTCCCTGTTTGGCCAAAAACAGTTATGCAAAATATTATATCTAACATCAAAAGATTTGTTGTACAAAACTTAGCGCAAACGTGGGCTATCCTTCACTCTAATCCTGACAATGTTACATAGTCTTCTATAGGAGGGTGTGTATAACTGACGACCAAATCTAATCAAACTAATACTCTACTTTTCAAGATCACTGAACCATGATGGCACACATCTTGTGGCTATTTCTTTCTGTTCTCCCTGATTTTTGCGTTGTCTGGGTAATGAACATTTTGGGCGTTATCAAGAGCTGTTAGTGATCTAAAAAGAAAATCTGTACATTTTCAAAACTATGTTGAACCGCAGGCGGAAATTTTAAATGTGCAAACAGCGGTGCAAGTCCCCACACCGATGCCTCACTATGAAGCAGGGACAGACGAAAGTTGCTTTTCGGCTGTCTCTCTTTCGAATGACAGCCGTTTTTAGATGATTTTTTTTTTAATGAATGGGTGTGTATGCGATCGGCATGCTTAAGCTCACCCATTCATTTTCGGAAGTGCTGCCTCCGGAGAAGTGAGTAACCTTGGGGTTTGGGAGGGGGTGGGCCTAGGGTTAGGATGC